>JAVJIF010028045.1:0-111467 GCA_038442645.1 Agave tequilana | reverse complement strand
AGGGTTTCTTTAGGTTTTCTTTTAGTCTCTTATGTAATTTTCTTTTTCTCCTTCTAGAATCCAGAAAAGAGAGAGTAAGAGTGAGCAATCTTTGTAATTGGAGACGGTGACAACTCAATACAAGGATTAAGCTTCCAATCTTTCAATCTTTTCTTATTCTAGTACATTATTTTCTTTAAGCTTTTACTTTCTTCTATTTAATTTGTACAATGAACTGTTACTTGTTCTTTATTCCCATGTCTAGCTAATTCATTAACATGACAAACTAACTTTTAATTTTTCTAACTACTAACTCTTGGGTGATTGCTAACTTATATGATTCATTGGAGCTTTATTCTTTTTAGCCTTGCAAATTACAAGTCTATCTTACCCCCAATGAAGATGAATTACTTTCATTCTTTGCAAATGTTATGTTTCCCCTCCATATGATTCATGTGAGCCTCACTTAGAACCTTGTCTTTAGAACAAGTGCCTTGAGGAACATGAAGATGGAGCACTTCACTATGCTAATGACTACACTACAAGTTTCTTATTTCTTGCTCACTTTATTATAGCTTTGATAGACTAATGAATCTTGCATGTTTTCTTAGCATCCTTAACAATGACTATCCTTGTTCCATTGTTGAAAATCTATTTAGGGAGCCAATGATTCAAGGAGACAACTAGCCTAGCCTAGATGAGAAACACCTCGACGTGAGACAATATAAGGACTTGGCAAAGCACGACATACCATTGCCGATGAATCATATGAGGCATGCATCACCCAACGAGAGTAGTAAGTTAGTAAATTAGAATGTTAGTTAGTCATAGTTTCTTTTTCTATCATACTAAAAAAACCTCTCTTCTGAAAACTCTCTTTTCAAATATCTCTGTTTTCCTTCCATCTTTATTTTCATTTTTTCTTTTCCTTTACAAAACCCCCAAAGATTTTTCACTCACTTTCCACATCGTTTTGTTTTTTATTCTTAAAACAAAGAAGAACCTTTATTTTTCTTCACGAAAATTTCAATATAAAAACCTTGAATGCTTCTATTGCTAACCCTCCCTGCGGATACAACCCGTCCTAGCTTATGCTACGAACGGTGATTCGGAAGGAGTAAAGTAAACCTACATATACATTCGGAGTTTTTGATCATCGGTACACGGATATCAATGGTTTACTCTAAACCCTTTCTCAATACGATTAATCCTTCCGATCAAATTTTTGGCGTCGTTGCCAGGGAGGGTAACGGTTTTTATTAAATTTTGGAACTAAAACGAATTTTTTCTTCTCTGTTGCAGGTTACAGATCAGGGAAAGCAGGAAAAAAGATTGCTGTAACATATAAGTGGTCTTAGGCCTCTGTTCTTGAAAGCAGAGACCAAGTACCCTCTGGATTGCCGTTTCCTCGGCTCTGGTCGCGGTTCCGCGGTAAAAAGGAGTTCACTACTGACTAGCTTTTTACAGGATTGCTTGCTTTGCAAAATTATAGTTTTTTGCAAACTTTATTTCTTGTATGCCATCACCAGGAGCCTGCTAATAAATCAACAGTAAAACATTTGTTGAAAAAGTTCAAAAATTGATTAGACGTTTGCATTTTAGGCACGTGTATTTTTAATTCATTTACTTTACTGTTGAAGAGTGCTGGAGCAAGGTTTAGGACTCATCTCTTGGTTGATTTACTTCGCTTTGAGTGAATCCTGTTTGCATATCTTGTACACTTGCATAAATGGATCTTAAGGGCCACCCAATAACAAGATAAGGTGGGGATTTAATCACCCTTCCTTGGCCCAAAAATCAGATCCAAGCACTCACAATCCTAAGCTTTTTAATAAAATTGATAGATGTTGGCCCCTAGGGACATCCGGACTCGTTAAGAGATCAGCTGAAGTTGGAAATTATTTTTGATTCACACTCCAGTCAAATCAGTGTTTAAGGTTGGGGATTGAGGGGCGAAACCCCGAAGGCTGGAGGTTTGGCTTAATTAGGCCCGTCGCTTCTGCGCGGATACCTCCCACCAATCTTGCCCCCACCTGGCTGATTAGCTGTGGTCTGACTCGAGCAATAACCTTCTTCGGTTCATCGAACAGTTAGGAGTCGTCTAGGTCCAGATATCCTAGATAGCTTTGATTGTTTTTTCCTTTTTCTTGTTTGTTATTTTCTTTTTTTTTTCGCTTGATTGCTTGGTGAACGTTGTTTATGATTATGCATGCAAAAGTGGTATCGGGACCCAGTTTCAGCAAGACTTGTTAGGACTTCTACACTTGCACAAACACCACTTCCTGACACAAGTCCAATCATGGCTAACAATACTTCTCTCCAAGATAAGTTCTACCCCATTCGCACTTCACTTCCATCATGCATTCTTTTACCCGAAGCAACTGGAAACAATTTTGAGCTTAAACCACAATTCATAAATACACTCCCAAGATTTCATGACCTAGAATCCGAGGACGCATATTTCTTCATTCATGAGTTTGAAGAAGTGTGCTTGATGATGAGAATTCCCCAACTGGGGGAAGACGCTGTTAGATTAAGGTTCATTCCCTTCGCGCTTAAGGATATAACCAAGAAGTGGCTATACAATCTGCCTGCCAGTTCTATCTCGACATGGAATGAATTTGTCAAAGTCTTTCTTAAGAAATTCTATCCCATTCACAAAAACGGCCCTCATCAGAGAAAAAACATAATGCAGTTTAAGCAGGAATCAAGTGAACCATTTTGAAAGTATTTTGAACGGTTTAAAGATTTACTAGCCCAATGTCCTCATCACGGCATAGAGAAGTGGCAACAGTGCCAAATTCTCTATGACGGACTAAATTATCAAGCTAAGACACTCCTCGAGGCTGTGTCAAGGGAATTTTTAAAGAAAGATGAGAATCAGGGTTGGGATCTCTTTGAAGCTTTAGCAGAAAAAACCATTCAGTGGGAGTCTTGCCCTGAGAAAACCAATCCCACCACTTCCAGAGCTGGTATGCATTCGATTGAATCCTCTATAGCTGCCGAGGTAAAGATAACTCAATTGATGAAAAGGCTAGAACTGCTCGAGACTAGGGAACCAAATTCTGTGAATCAGGTCAACCCCCACCTGTGATCAACCTAGGTTGTACCTACTGCCATGCTCTCAACCACCTGTTTGAGGAGTGTCCCGTCTACCAAGCTCAAATGTACCTTGAGCATATGAATGCAGCATACACCAGACCTAACTACAATTCATACTCCAAAACATACAATCCGGGATGGAGAAACCATTCAAATCTTTCTTGGAGTCAGTCTGGTCATGAGCAACCAAGACCGTCATTTTCACACCAATATTCTGCTCAGTCTTATCAACCCAGTTTCCAATAAAGTCCACCAAATTTTCAAACAAGCTTCTAACATAACTTCCAGCCCACATATCAGCAACAACAAATACAAAATCATCCTGATAAAAAATTGTCAGATTTGGAAAGAATGATTGAAACCTTATCTAAAACCCAGGCCTCATTGATGAACACCCACAATCAGGCTATCAATAGGTTAGAGGTTCAGATAGGTCAACTGGCTAGCTCATTGAATGAAAGACAAAAGGGAACATTGCCAAGCCCCCCAGTGCCCAATCCTAAGAACCCCTTCCCTATATTCATGAAGCTGAAGACATAGATCCAAGTCAGTGTAATACTGTTCATATTTTGAGATCTGGAAAGCAGATAGACAATCAGGTTTCTAGTCATCCTGTTCCAAATAAATCAGTGTCAACATCTCCTGTTCTAGTACCACCAACTAAAAATGATCCATCTTCAAGTTCGCAACCTTCAACCTCCAAATCGAATAATAAAGACAAAGCAGATGAGCAACCATACAAGCCTATTGTACCATTCCCTAATAGGCTAGCAAACTAAAAGACTAATGCTTAAATGGAGAAAATTAGAGAAATGTTTAATCAGGTCCAGATCAATGTACCCCTTCTTGATGCCATACAACAAGTCCCTTCATATGCCAAGTTCTTGAAAGATATGTGCACTAAGAAAAGGAAAATAAATGTCCCAAAGAAGGTCTTCCTTGCTTCTAATATAAGTGAGTTGCTAACTGGGCGAATTCTTGTGAAATATAAAGACTCAGGGAGTCCAACTATTTCTTATATTATAGGACAGACCACGATAAATAGGGTGTTACTTGATGTAGGAACCAGCATCAATCTTCTTCCTTCTCTGTGTATCAGCAACTCGGGTTAGGCGACCTCCGTCCAACCAGAGTTGCTATACAACTGGTTGATCGATCTGTAAAGATTCCAAAGGGGGAGATTACAGATGTTCTCATTCGGGTCGGGGAATTCATTTACCCCATGAATTTCATTATTCTAGAGACGCAACCCGTACATAATCCCAAAGTTCAGACACCTGTCATTCTAGCACGACCCTTCCTAGCCACTGTAAACGCAATCATCAACTGTAGGAATGGATCAATGCGTCTAACTTTTGGAGATATGACAAAAGAGGTAAATGTTTTCCACATGGGAAAACAACCTCGAGATTTGGAAAATGAGTCATTTGAAGTGAACTTGATCGAGGGATTAGCAAGTGAACAAGAAATGGAGATTGAATATGAGTCTGATAGAGAATTTGAATTGGAGTCTGATGACTTTAACCTTGATCAAATAATTGAATTCACAGTGGCGTGAGCAACAGATGCCGCCCCTATCCTTCCCTTACACAAGGAACAACCATTGATAGATCAAGTGCCCTCTTCCGAGCTTAAGGTTCTTCCTAGTCATCTCAAGTATCAGTACTTGGGTGAGAAGGAAGCATTCCCGTGATATTGCGTCCCATCTTACGGAACAACAGGAAGAGGATCTTCTTGTAGTATTAAGGGAGAATCGAGAAGCATTGGTTGGACCATGGCTGATATAAAGGGAATCAGTCCATCCATTGTGCAACACCGGATTCATTTGACGGAAGATGCGAAACCTAAACGTGACCCACAACGTAGACTAAACCCGATCATGTAAGAGGCTGTTAGAGCTGAAATTTTGAAGCTATTAGACAATGTGATCATCTATCCCATATCTGATAGCCAGTGGGTTAGTCTAGTCACGCTGTGCCAAAGAAAGCCGGGTTTACCGTGGTAGAAAATGATAAGAAAGAATTAGTTCAAACTCGTCTTCCAATGAAGATTCGAGTCTGTATTGATTACCGAAAATTAAACGCTGCCACGTATAAAGACCACTTCCCCCTTTCGTTCATAGATCAAATGCTCGAGAGACTAGCTGGACATGAGTATTACTGTTTCCTGGATGGATATTCAGGATACAATTAAATCCCTATTGCTCCCGAGGATCAAAACAAGACTACCTTCACCTGTCCCTTTGGAACATTTGCATACCGAAGAATGCCCTTCGGCTGTGCAACGCTCTTATAACGTTTCAACGTTGCATGCTTAGTCTTTTTTCTGACATGGTGGAAAAATTTTTAGAGATTTTCATGGATGATTTTTCTATTTATGGTGATTCCTTTGAGCAATGCTTGCACCATCTTAAGTTAGTTTTACAATGATGCATGGAGAAAACTTGACACTCAATTGGCAGAAGTGTCACTTTATGGTCAGGCAAAGAATTGTCCTAGGGCATGAAGTTTCAAATAAAGGAATTGAGGTTGATAGATCGAAAGTGGACGTTATAACAAAGCTCCCTGAGCCAAAATGCTTAAAAGACATTAGATCATTTTTAGGGCACGCTGGCTTCTATAGAAGATTTATTCAGGAGTTTAGCAAAATTGCTAGACCTTTAACAAATCTCTGAGGAAAAGATGTACCCTTCAATTTTGATAAAGAGTGTCTACAAGCTTGGAAGGAGCTTAAACATAGACTTATTTCGGCGCCAATAATCTCAGTGCATGATTGGACTAGGTCTTTTGAAATCATGTGTGTGCCTCTGATTATGCCATCGACGCTGTTCTCGAACAATGTAATGATAACAGGCAACACGTGATTTATTATACTAGTAGGACGCTTAACGAGGCCCAATTAAATTACACGACAACTGAAAATGAATTTTTAGCAGTTGTGTTTGTGTTGGAAAAATTTCGCCAATACCTATTAGGATCTAAGATAACAATTTTCACTGATCACTCTGCCCTTAGATACTTAATGCAAAAGAAGGATGCAAAGGTCAGACTGATTCGATGAAAACTTCTTTTGCAAGAGTTTGATTTGGAAATTAAAGATAAAAAGGACGTTGAAAATGTGATGGCAGATCACCTTTCGAGAATTCCTACTGCACCAATTGAGACTTTACCTATCAATGAAAACTTTCCTGACGAACACATCTTTATGATGTGTAAAGAGCCCTGGTATGCTGATATAGCAAACTAACTTGCAACCGGGCAAACACCTTCAAATTGGTCAGGTCAGGACAATTATCGCTTTATGAAACAAGTACGGTTTTTCTTTTGAGATGAACCGTATTTATTCAAATATTGCCCTGACCAGATAATTAGGAGTCTTTTAAGGATGAACATCATAGCGAATTGAGATTTTGTCACGAGCTGGCTTGTGGTGGATACTTTGGTCCACGAAAGACTGCTGAGAAAGTCCTTCAGAGTGGGTTCTATTGGTCCACTTTCTCTAAGGACGCTTATACTTTCTGCAAACTCTGTGTCAGATGTCAAATGACGGATCGAATCACACATAGAGACATGATGCCCCTTACACTGATCCTTGAGGTAGAAATTTTTGATTTGTGGGGCATCGATTTCATGGGACCCTTCCCTCTGTCTTATGACAACTAATACATTTTGGTGGCCGTAGACAACGTTTCTAAATGGGCTTAAGCTATTCCGACTAGGACAAATGATAACCAAGTTGTCATCAAGTTTTTACGTGAAAACATCATTTCTCGCTTCAGAGCCCCCCGTATGATAATTACTAACAATGGGAGTCATTTCTGCAACTGGGCTTTTGAAGCCCTAATGCGGAAGTACTCCATCTCTCATAAATTATTCACGGTCTATCACCCTCAGACGAACGGGCAAGTGGAGGTCACCAACAGACAAATTACACTGATATTGGAGAAAACTGTCGGACAAAATCGTAAGGATTGGTCCATCAAACTCATTGATGCCCTATGGGCATATCGGACCGCCTACAAGACTGTCCTCGGTATGTCTCCATATCGAGTTGTATTTGAAAAACCCTGCCATTTGCCTATGGAGTTAGAGCACTGTGCTATGTGGGCACTAAAACAGCTGAATTTGGACTTAGATAAAGCCGGTGATTTGAGAAAACTGCAGATATCTGAGTTAGAAGAGCTATGAAATGATGCATACGATAACGCTCAGATATCTATACACAGAGCTAAGCTTTTCTATGATAAATCAATTCATGCAAAAAATTTTGTCTCAGGACAAAAAATTCTATTGTACAACACTAGACTCCACCTTTTTCTTGGTAAACTAAAAACCAGGTGGTCAGGCCCTTACATCGTCCAGAACGTCTCTCCTCATGGTGCCATTGAAATTTTCGATCCTAAAGATGGCAACACTTTCAAAGTCAACGGTCAATGCCTAAGGCCATTTTTCACCACGGAGTCTGAGTCACACAATGTTATTAAACTGGGTGTTTGTGACCCAGTCTATATATGACCACGTGATGTTACACTTTTCCCGGTGTCTCCTGTACATCATTTGGGACCTCCTTGTAAATAAAAAAAGGGGGGGGGGGGGGGACTTAGGTGCTAAATAGCACCTAGGTTTTTTTTATCTCTTCATACACTCCTTTTCCTTTTAAACAACCTAGGGATGTAAATTCCTAGTTTTTACTTGGGCACTTTGGGGATTCCGTCCTTCTCAGCACCTTACAAATATCCCCCATCCTGTGCTCTCTTCCTTACCCTAGTTTCAACCCCAGATCTGAAACGCACACAGCCAGCGCCGCCCCCTAAATTTTTTTGAGCCCCTCTCTCCTCTATTCGGCCGCATGTCCACGGCAGCTGCCGCGCCTCCGCGACCAAAAAGAAGACCTGGGCCGCCGCCAAATTTCTCTTCAGACGCGGCCATCTGAAGATCCCCGATCTACCATCTACACCTCTGCTATCATCACAGATTGCTCTCTGCAATCTCGTTTAAGCTTCCCCCGCACGTAGTCTGGGGGAGGTTTGCGTATCCCTTCTCGTTGCTTCATATTATTCATCATGGCACCGTCTATTTTCGCTGAAAAATATTTTGCTAGAATTCTTAGCGATGTTAACGGTTATGGTCATATATTTTTAGATCGTATTCGTGCATGGGATTGGTATAGATTAGTTTATGATAACTCAGATCACGAGTCTTACTATTGTCCTGAGCTCGTCAAACTTTTCTACAATTCTATAGATTCTGCATCTATCAATTTTGACACAAACCAGATCTTGGTGCACATGCCCACTAGGGATATTATCATCACGCTTCTTCTATTAGAGGAACTCACACATGTCCCTTGCAACCCACATCATAGCGACCCCCTACTTTAATCGATGACATGACTGTCATGGGGGCTCGCTGTACGGAACAAGATAGGGGGCTCAAAGCCAGTACTACATTTAGAAACGTACATTGCGTTGGTCGATGGATTCAACGCAACATTTTAGGGCTTGACCACACGACTTCCTTTAACAGGCCGGTGCTGCAGATTATACACGACCTGATGACTCGGTAGCACACTATCTGTATTAATAAGATCATCTTTCATAGTATCATCTCCAACTCTTCTCGCACACGCGGTGCAAAGTACTCGCACCCAGTTTTGATCACTCGTCTGTGTAGGACTTTTTTACCAGATGCTGTTTTTGACTCATATGATAGGGTGTTCGTTGCACAAGAGAGGGCGACTAGCACTTGCAATAGTTGTCGTCATGCGGTCTGGACTCCTAGTGTCCAGTCCGAAGATGTCCCTGTAGAGTCCTCTGCAGAGGAACTTTTAGAGGAGGAGGATGAGCTGGCTTTTGGCAACAGGACCCTCCAGCTGATTCACGCGCATTCATGTCTACTCTTTGACGAGGCATGAAGAAGATATTTCGGGGGCAGATTCGACTACGCAAACAGGTTGAGGAGCAGACATCTCGCCTAGACTGCATTGAGGAGAGTCTGTGGCGATCACAGTCTGCCGGACCTAGCACCACCGCTGGTCCAAGCCGAAGGCGAGGGTGACACCTTTCTTTACCTATTTCATGCGTATATTTTCTTGCATACATTGAGGATAATACATGGGATAGGTATGAGGGGTAGATATTAACATAGGATTTTTCTAGACTTTTTCCTAGGTTTCTCTTTTCTTATTAAAAAAAAAAAGAAAAAAAAGAAAAAAAATTTTGATCCATTTTTTGAAAAGAATTAACTTGATCTTAGGTATTAAGAAAATTCTAAGATAAGATTTCTTAATATAAGTCGAAATAAGAAATTTTGTTGGATCTTTAGGTTAAGAAAGAAAAGAATGAAAAAAATAGCTAGATTTTGAATTTTTCTAAGCACTATGTACATTTGCATGTTGAGGAATTAATCAAGGACTTAGTGACTTTGTTTACATAAATATATAAATAAATAAATAAATAAATCATAAATAAAACTTGATCACTAATTAAGCTGGTTAGTTGTGCCTTAAGAAGCATGACCAATCACGCCTAAAAGTGGTTGAGTCCTTAGCATTCGTGGCCTAGTTTACTCGAGACCTTGAACTTTAGGGATGTATCTTCATCTGGTGCCCTAAGACCATCTGGTCTGAGAGTCATCGGTAAAAGGCTCGCTATACGGGTAAATTAGAAAGCCTAATGAAGTAGGTAAGAAAATGTAAATATATAAAAAGGAGAAAAATATAAAATAACAAAATATATATATATATTTATTATATATATATGTGAATAAATGAACTAAAGTCTAAGAAAAATCCCTCATACATATGTATATGTGTTAGGCCTGATACAAAATCCAATTTTCTCTCTATTCTTATAAACTTAACCTAAGTTGAAAACAAGATTTCAAATGGAAAGTTATAAAAAGAAGGAAAAGTTTAGAATAACCTGAAACTGATAGATCACCGAAATTGTTGAAGAAAATGGATCATAATAAAATGTTTCTTTTTCACTAACATTTTCTTTTTCTTTGGGATTTTGTGGGTGTAATCCGCTGAAAACCCTCAAGAGACAACACTCTCCTCTAGGGTAACCTAGAGGTTTAAAGGCTTGTTGCACGAGCTCAGTGCAATCGTGTCACCTACGAAAGCGGTGTAATAATTTAGTTAGGATTTTTCTCTTTGTTTATTTTGCTCAGGGACGAGCAAAAGCTAGGTATGGGGGTGTGATTCGAGTTCATTTATGCATCATTTTCTACCACCATGCTATGCTTTATCTGAATAAATATTGGATTTTTATTGCTTTTTTCTCTCTTTTTTCAGGTCCAATGTTTAATGGAGAAGGAGGCCCAACAATTATGATTTTTGAGGAATTAAAGAGTAATTTAGAAGCTCACAAGAGGGAAGCCCAGGTCTGAACAGATCCAAAGCGTATTCTCAGTTTCTAGAAGATCCAGCTGGGGATACGAGATACAACAGAAATGCACAAAAATCCGCTAGCGCAGTGGGCCAAGATACGGCCGCGGAACCGCGGCAATCTTCTGGCCGTTACTTCAGCGTTTAATCTGGAGGCTGAGGTGGGATGGCCTCTTCTCATGAAGACTATAAATAGACCCCTAGGGCCTCTGTAATCAGGGACGAGAAAAGAGCATTGTTTATAGGAAAATTGTTAGGGTTTCTCTAGATTTTCTTTAGTCTGTTATTTAATTTTCTTTTCTCCTTTTAGAATCTAGAAAAGAGAGAGTGAGAGTGAGCAATCTTTGTAATTGGAGACGGTGACAACGCAATACAAGGATCAAGCTTCCAATCTTCCAATCTTTTTTTGTTCTAGTGCATTATTTCTTTAAGCTTTTACTTTCTTCTATTTAATTTCTACAATGAACGGTTGCTTGTTCTTTATTCCCATGTCTAGCTAATTCATTAACATGACTAACTAACTTTTAATTTTACTAACTACTAACTCTTGAGTGATTGCTAACTTATATGATTCATTGGATGCTTTATTCTTTTTAGTCTTGCAAATTATAAATCTATCTTACCCCAATGAAGATGAGTTACTTTCTATTCTTTGCAAATGCTATGTTTCCCCTCCATATGATTCATGTGAGCCTCACTTAGAGCTTTGTCTTTAGAACAAGTGCCTTGATGGAACATGAAGATGGAGCACTTCACTATGCTAATGATTACACTACAAGTTCTTATTTCATGCTCGCTTTATTTTAGCTTTGATGGACTAATGAATCTTGCATGTTTTCTTAGCATCCTTAACAGTGACTATTCTTGTTCCATTGTTGAAAATCTATTTAGGGAGCCAATGATTCAAGGGGGCAACTAGCCTAGCCTAGATGAGAAACACCCTCGACATGGGACAATACAAGGACTTAGCAAAGCACGACATACCATTGCCGATGAATCAATATGAGGCATGCATCACCCAACGAGAGTAGTAAGTTAGTAAATTAGAATGTTAGTTAGTCGTTGCTTCTCTTTCTATCATACTTAAAAAATCTCTCTTCTGAAAACTTTCTTTTTTCAAATATCTCCATTTTTCTTCCATCTTTATTTTCGTTTCTTCTTTTCCTTTACAAAACCCGCAAAGATTTTTTACTCACTTTCCACATCGTTTTGTTTTTTATTTCTTAAAACAAAGAAGAACCTTCGTTTTTCTTCATGATATTTCAATATAAAAACCTTGAATGCTTCTATTGCTAACACTCCCTGCGGATACGACCCGTCCTAGCTTATGCTACGAATGGTGATTCGGAAGGAGTAAAGTAAACCTACATATACATTCGGAGTTTTTAATCATCGGTACACGGACATCAACGGTTTACTCTAAACCCTTTCTCAATACAATTAATCCTTCCGATCAAATACCGATATAAAAGAATCTCACATTTTACAGTTTATCCTTTCCTTCAATTACGGTTTTACAAAAGGCACATTCCATTAGCCTTTACATGTTAGGAGATCCCTTCACATCATTACAAATGTAACAGGTAAACTGTCATGTACATTTTTGATGATGCACCTAATAATCCCTTTTTATTGAGGTAGTGACTATTAGTTGACCACCGAACCAAGTGCCTAAAGTTTTTCTATCCAATAGGGAGTCAAGTGACCTTTTAATACATGTTAGGCACTAAGCAAAGCTCTTTGGCTGCCGTTAATTATAGAGTATGTTGAGTCCGCATGTCTGAGTCTATATCACATTTTTTCACACATGTGCACGATCTACATCGGGGAAATCGGTGATATATTTGAACAAATCAATGCTAACTATAATTACGAGCTTCATCAGGAAGGAATTTAAAACTTTTAGTGTTGACAATTTATGATGGTTCAAATTAGTTCGAAACGGTTTTTCCCGAGAACTATTAATATTTGCATGCCATAATGTTGGATTTTTCAAATTCTTGTAGAATTTAAATTACAGTGCTAATGTTATATCTTTAAAAAATTTTAAAATTAGTCTTACTTTTAATATTGAGTATTCAATGGATTACAAGGAGTCTGACTTTATCCCTAACAAACCCACTGGTTGTGAGCCTTCTCTGAGCCATTTTCTGAGAGTTCCCCATATTGAATTCACTTTCAGATATTCATCCTAATACACTAATGAAATTTGATAAAACTTTAGAAGATTAAATTATCTTATGGTTCTAATGATATCTAACTGTTTGAAAATGAATATTATCTATGAGTGGTGAGTTACAGCCTATGTTGCACGGACATGGCAACATTGAAATGGACACGACACATGGACACGTAACAAATTCTTAAAAATACACACGACATGCGTGTCCGACACGTTTGGATACGACACGGCTCTATGATAGAAGTGTTCCTACATAGGTTACAGCAGGTAAACCAAGTTTTGTTGAAGCATTGTGAGAGCTTTCTACACCAAACTTGATGAAGTCAAGTTTTCTTCCTCCTAGAGAGAATAATGCAGACATCCAGCACGCATGGGGCACCACAAATCGATCTATTTTTGTTTGGAGTCCGTATTTTTTATTTATTATAGTCGAGAATATTTTTTCTCTTTGTTTCTAGCTTTGTGTCTCTCTTTTAGCCCCACATCGACTTGTAAGCCTATGAAAGGGCAAGAGTCAATAAGTTGTATTGAATGAAGTTTTGTTTAATGAAAATTTGAGATTAATTTTATAATGAAAATTATCTTGCAAATTTGGGGTGTGAATCCCCAAATTAGATCTTGGAGTGTGAGGCCTTGATCAACTGGATTTGGTGTGAAACCCTAATCCAGCTATCCTCTTCTCTATCTCAGATTCCCATCCTTTAAAACTCCAGTTCTCCACAAAACACAAATTACCCCTCCATTTCCTTTTCCAGAAAATTAAAAAAAACATAGAAATCAAAACAAATTACAAAACCCAAGCCACCACTGCTATCTTCTCCCTGCCACCATCTTTAGTTTCTTCCCCTTCTCTTTCCCGTGACCCATTTTTCTACTGCCGCTAGCAGCCGTAGCACCATCTCTCACCTCTCGTTCTTGTCTGGCCAATGCCACCAAACACCACCTCGTCCTCACGCCACCATCTTCACTAGTCTTCTTCTCCTTCTTTCCCTCCTATCTTCCCCTCAACCTGTAGCACACCCAATACGATCAACAACCTCACGGCCTCGTCTACCCCTCTCAACTTTGACATAACATCCTCGTCATCTCCCTCTCTGCCCCTCGCCCTCACACACAAACTGTTCGATAGTAATACGAGCTTGATGTCACCCTCGATCTTCTCTACTAGTACCCTCGCCACCGTTCGACTATAGCTTTCTGGCGTCCTTTTCCCTGTACCCTCCTCCTCGACTGGTTTCTCGCATCTACCTTTGAGCACAAGGGACTCATCCAGTCAACCTACAACCACAACAACACGGGCCACATCAGTTGGACTATCAATAGTGAATTAACAAGCACAGTAAAGCAGCATGAGAGTCAGAAATAGTACCCAAAATGAGATCAGTTCAGATTATATCGTATACCCAAGAACGTAGCATCTCCGTTAGTAAATTCTCCTTTCAATACTCAGAATATCAGTTAAATTATCACAATAATTTATTCTCTAATTATTATCAATATATCTTGTTGTCCACTTATGGTAAATAAAATCTTGGAAGACTTTTTTCTCCACAAGTAATGAGTGTGCATGCAGAGATCAGAAACACAGATAATATAGAGGATTTATGTGAAAAACCCGAAGCGAAAAAATCATGGAAGAGCGAGAGTTCAGTATAAGTAGAAAGATTTACAGTAGTGACAGAGTGTGTTGGTAGTAGAGTGTGTTGTGATTACATGTACTCAAGGGTTACACTTTTTCTTCCCCCTTCTTGTTAGAAAAGAAGGGATGTTTATATCTTTGGTAGGTGATGTAATGGATGCGAATATCATGGATGGTTCTAACCGCAAGGTTTGAATGTTAAAGATCTTCGTAACAGTCAGGATTGATGAGAATCTCGTATAGGAAAATATGCATCTATCTGTAACTATCTGCTTCATTCTAGGGGCGTAACCTACCCCTTCATTTTAGGGTGTAAACGACTTTCATGTGTAGATATAGATCTGTTCTGAAGGAATAGTTATCGATTTCCCAAAGAACCCCTTTGTCGCGAGACACGTGTTGTGATCTCGAGGGAGGCCAAAAATTTCCAGTGCAGATGCCTCCACTCTTCTGCTTCCCACAGCTTGTGGACGGGAAGCCGGAGGAGTAGAACCGACTATAATTTTTTGATCTCATCTTGATTTCACCGTCTTCAGGCTGGCATGGAACTTGGCTGGTGATTGTTCATCAAAAATGTATATTTTTAGTCACATTTTCATATTTATTCTTTATAAAGTATTACTATTTAATTCATTTATTGTTTAGTAATGTGCAGGCCTCCATAATCCAAGAGACCCAAATGGAGCCCAAAAGCCCACAATTATTATGAAAAAAAGATTAATTGGGAAGATAAAGGAAGCTTCTATTCTATCCCATTTAAATTTGAGTTTTAAATTAATTTAATTTAAAATCTAGAGGGAGAAAAGGATAGAATAAGATAAATCCTCATCCCAATTGAAGATAGAGGTGGACTTCTATTCAAATTTCAGTTGCTTGCGCCATAAGTCAAAAATAAAGGGGAAAAAATTTAAATTTAACTCGGATTTAGAGATAACTTGATCTCCAAATTATCTAGGAGATAGAAATATTTCAAAATTTAGGGATCAAACGAAGATTCTAAGGATAAATCACCACATGAACAGATGAGATAAAGTCAGAGTCCAAAGTGCGTGCCTGAAACCCTCAAAAATGTCGCGACTATCCCTTTTTTGCTGCGGAAATGCCGCACTTTTGCGGCTGTTTGTGTGAAGGTTTACGGGGAGTATTCTACTGAGACTCTACTTCTAGGATCCCCTATAAATACTCCTGAAGAGCAACAGAGGAGAGGCATCTCTAAAGCTCAAGCTTAGGGTTTATTTAGATCTATTTTCTTTCTGAATTTTTATTATAATTTTCAAATTTTTTTTACTTTGAAGAAGATTTGTAAGAAGGAGGAGCCATTGTAATTCGAGGTGACAGATCAATACAAGGTGCTTTTATTCTTTTTATATCTCCTTTGTTATTACTTACTTTTTGTTCTTTATTTTGCTTCTTTATTTCATACAATCTTTTTATTCAAAAATCATGCTTTTTTCTCTTCCACCATGAGTAACTAAATCCACTTTTCATGACTTATTAATATTACCACCATGGACCTATAGTATTGAATAAATAACCCAATTAAATTTCATGCATGCTTAAACCCTAGGTTTTATCTTGAAGGCACATGATGATGATAATTAGGTCAAATACCTGCTAGTACTCTCTGACTATTTTTCTTAATCTATGCTTGACCGTTGTCTTGATATTTTAATGTTAAATTTTAATTAGTGTTATTTCAATTAGAACCTTGTTATTTGTCTTATGTGTTTTACTTGAATCCTAGAATAATTTATCATGTTTAGGTTTTAGCTTGAAAGTAATCTATAGTTGGTATTTTTATTTATGGTAGTAGATTATTAGCAGGATGTGATCTTCTCTTCATTGATATCAAAAACTAAACTTTTTTCAACCAATCTCTTTCTTTAAGCTTTACAAACAAAAGAATGTGTAAGAAACAACAATACAGAAACGCTTCTATCGCATCTCTCCTTGAGTTTCGACCCGTATAGCCCCTACTGCACGGTTAAATTGCAAAGATTTAGAGTCAAAACCAATCACATACACTTTCATATTCTCTGTATTCTTTTTGGCAATCAAATTTTAGCGCCGTTGTCGGGGATGGAATGGTATACATAGTTTTTTAACTCAATTCTTCTCTGTTTGTGTATACCGAGACAGTTACAAGAAGTTGGCATCTGCAAAGGATTAGAAGTATTGCTTAGCCACCGCCCTAGAAGGCAGAACACCAGAAGCTCCAGGAAAGCCGCGCAAACGCGGCCAAGCTACAAAAACGCAGTAAACCAATGAGTTAGGGTTTCTGCTTTTTTTTGTAGTTATTGAACCTGAGTTCTGTATCTGCTGCAATTGTTATATTTTACTGTAACTTATTTGGACACTGTTTCTAACAATAACATAACTTGTGATTGAAATTTAAAAATCGGAGATACTTGCATCTAGGCATTTGTCTATATTTATTTTAAATTTTCAATTACTGTCAAAGAGTGTTGGAGATTGAGGTAAGTTTGCATTGCATCTAGATTAGGAACCACTTGTAGTGATTTAATTGTTTTGGGTGATACTATTCTATTGTTTTGCACACTTGCACAAAATCGATTTAAGGGCAAAACCCATAATAAGATAAGGTGGGAACGTCATTATCCTTTCTTGGTCCACAAGCCATCTCCTCACTCATAACCTAAGCCTAAAGTTAAAATTTGAATAGACGTTGGCCTTAAGGACTTCTCAGACTCACTAGGAGATTGATCTAAGGAGGAAATTGTTTGAATTTGATTTTTGTCAAATCGATAACTAGGTAGGGGATTGAGAGTAAAAACCTCGAGGGTTGATGGTTTGACATAATTAGGCTCATCTTTAACAGATACCTCCCACCGATCTTGCCACCTACCTGACCGATTAACTCATGGTCCGATTCGGCAATATACCTCCTGCGGATAATTTAAAGTTAGGAGTCGCCTAGGTCTAAGTCTACCTTAGAATAGGCTTGATTGATTTTTATTCATTTGATTGTGATGTTTTTATTAATTTGCATACAAATGTGGTCGAGAGACCCAATTGCATCTAGGTTAAGAAGAAACAGTTCACCAGACATATATATATATATATATATAAATAAAAAAATATTCTTCATGACCTATCCAAATTCATTTGGGTACAATTCAATTTATAGGCCAAATCCATCTTTCATCCACCAATCATTTTTTTTTGAATTTTCATCCTCAATCAACCCTCTCATCTTTTACGTCATATCCTATCATTTGGTGCAATCATTGTAATAATCCAGCTCATTCTTCGAAACAGTGTCCCTCGAAAGGGTATTCGTTAGGACGAGGTCCAAGACAGTTTCACACATTCAAGCACCTACGAGCGAACCCTGTCCATCACATCAATTAGAATTATAACAATCATAAGGAGGACACATAAACTTCACACCAAATGCTAAGTGATAATGTTTCATACTGGGCCTACCTAGAGTTGATGGCTAATAAGTTAGCGGTGGAGCAATAGGAGGATTCATTTTCTACTCAGCCTGTTCTTGATCCAAAATCAAATAAACCCATGTCAATTCTAGATCATATTCGTCTTCATGAAGAAAACGAGTTCAATAATGAACCCAATGAGGAAGCGAATTGAACGACTATTCGTCGATATCGAGAAAAACTGATTAGAAAGCAGTTGGTCGAATATTCACTTTATAAGGAGCAAGTTGAGTCGTATAGTGAGGATAAATGTGATGATGTATCTTTCTGCTTGGATGAAGTGTTTCAAGATAATTTGGATACACATACACCTCTCAAGGAAACAATTAAATTATATTGTGAGGATGTTTGTGAAGATGATGAATCTCTATTTCTTGATATATTGTTTACGGATGAGTGTGATCATAGTGGTGAGAAAACATGTCTTAAGGATGTTACATCTAGAGTTTCCTTTGAGTGAAGGAACCTTGATTTAAGTGTCTTCACATTCAATAAACCAACTAATGATCAATCGTTTGAAAACATAACTCAAGAACCTCAAATTGATAAAAGCTTTAAACCACTTTGAAGATGAACTTAACTGTTTGGATGAATCGATTAGGGATGCTTTGGTTAGTTATATACCTCCTGAAAGACATGATTAATTCAAATCTTAAGGAGATGTGCGATGAAAAGCTCAAAATTCTAGATATTCATGTTGTTTATCGCCAACTACAATGTATAATGAGGATGAATTTGTGAAAAGTGATGAAGGGAAGAAGAGTAAAAGGAAGTTGAGGAAAGTGATGAACAAGTTGGAGAGGATGAATATAAAAATAATAAAAAGATTGACCCCTCTAATTTCACCACTAAAGAGAATACATTGGAATGATGTAAAGCGAGCTTGAGAGAAGAAACCGTGCAAATTGGTAATATCACCTTTCTTACACTTTATTTCATGCATTCATATATTTCATTCATACATTGAGGACAATGTATGAGATAGATGTGGGGGAGGATTCACTAACATACTAACATATACTAACATAGGTAAGTTTACAAACAAAATTTTTTTCTTTTAAAAACTGTTTGAAAAAGAAAACAATACTTTGATTTATTTTTGAAAGTAATTAAGTTAATTTTAAGGAATAGGAAAATCATAATTAGGTTTTCTTAATACTTTGTCAAAATAAGATTATTTGTTTGATTTTTAGGTTTAGGGAGGAATAATTGAAAAAGTAATTTAGTCCTGATTTTTACCTTAAAAAAATATGCATACTTTATACGTTCACACCTTGGGATTCAAAACAAAGACTCTTGTGCTTAAAAAAATAAATATATATATAAAATAAACAAATCTAATTATTGATTACCTAAGTACTTTGACCTAAGAAAGCCTTGGTACTTACGCGAAAGGTAATTATGTAAGTTTGAAAAAAAAGATAAATATAATATATGTATTAACACATCTAATAATCAATTAGTTAGGTACTAGGGCTTCAAGAAGCCTTGATACTTACATAAAAGAAAATTAGATGAGTTATACATATTAAATTAAGGGAAAAAAAGAAGTACTTATTGGGCAACGAAGTGATAATACTTCGATCTTAGTCAAAAAAAAGTTATATATATACAAGGCATAAGAGTTGAAGTTGAAAAATCCCGAGTCAAAAATTCACGATCACAAAGGTGCATATGACTGAGGATAAAATAATAGACTAAGTGAAAAGTTCAGTTTTAATCCTAACCTAGGTTGGTAATAAATATTTGCATCAAGACTAAGTATAGGAATGAATAATTTGGTGATTCTAAGACTTATAAATTACTTAATTTCCTCAAAAATATTTCAAATATTCTCTCTTTCAAAAATGATATTTCGAAAATACTAATAGTTTATTTTTCTTTCTTTATGGATTTTGTGGGGTATAATTCACTGAAAACCCTCACGAGACAAAACTCGTCCTCTAGGGGTAACCTAGAAGTTTAACGGCTTGTTGCACATGCTAAGTGCAACCGTGTTTCCTACAACAGTGAGTTAGGTTAGATTAGTTTAGTTTAGATTTTCTTTTTTGTTTCACTCGAGGACGAGTAAAAGATAGGTGGGGGGAGTGATTGTTCATCAAAAGTGCATATTTTTAGTCATATTTTCATATTTATTCTTTATAAAGCAGTACTATTTAATTCATTTATTGTTTAGTAATGTGTAAGCCTCCATAATCCAAGAGAAAGCCTAGAAGGAGCCCAAAAGCCCACAATTATTATGAAAATAAAGATTAATTGGGAAGATAAAGGAAGGTTCTATTCTATCCCATTTAAATTTGGGTTTTTAATTAATTTAATTTAAAATCTAGAGGAGAAAAAGGATAGATCAAGATAAATCCTCATCCCAATTGAAGATAGAGGTAGACTTCTATTCAAATTCTGATTGCTTGCGCCACAAGTCAAAGATAAAGAGAGAATTTAAATTTAACTCAGATTTAGAGATAACTTAATCTAAGTTATCTAGGAGATCAAAATATTTTAAATTTTGGGGATCAAATGAAGATTCTAAGGATAAATCTTCACATGAATAGACAAGATAAAGCCAGAGCCTAAAGCGCGTGTCGGAACCCTCAAAGATGCCACAGCTACGCCTTTTTGCTGCGGAAATGCCACACTTTTTTGGCTATTTGCGTGAAAGTTTGGAGGGAGCATTCTACTAGAACTCTACTTCTAGGATCCCCTATAAATACTCCTTAAGAGCAACAGAGGAGAGGCATCTCAGAATTTCAAGCTTAGGGTTTCTTTTAGAACTATGTTCTTTTCGAATTTTTATTGTAATTTTCAAGTTTTTTTTTTAATACTTTGAAGAAGATTTGTAAGAAGGAGAAGCTATTGTAATTCGAGGTGATGGATCAATACAAGGTGCTTACGTTCTTTTTATATCTCCTTTATTATTTACTTACTTTTTGTTCTTTATTTTACTTCTTTATTTCATGCAATCTTCTTATTCAAAAATCAGGCTTTATTTTTCTTTCACCATGAGTAACTAAATCAACTTTTAATGACTTGCTAATATCATCATCATGAACCTATAGTATTTAATAGAGAACCCAATTAAATTTCATGCATGCCTAAACCCTAGGTTTATTTTGAAGGCACATGATGATAATTAGGTCAACTACTTGCTAGTACTTTCTAACAATTTTTCTAAGTCTATGCTTGACCATTGTCTTGATATTTTAATGTTAAATTTTAATTAGTGATATTTCAATTAGAACCTTGTTTTGTCATGTGTGTTTTACTTAAATTCTAGGGTAATTTATCATGTTTAGGGTTTAGCATGAAGGCAATCTCTAATTGGTATTATTTATTTATAGTAGTAGATTATTAGTAGGTTGTGATCTTTCTCTTTATTGATATCAAAACCAAACTTCTTTCAACCAATCTCTTTCTTTAAGTTCTACAAACAAAAGAAGAAGGTGTGAGGAAACAACAATACTGAAACGCTTCCATCGCATCTCTCTCTGTGATTCGACCCGTATAGGCGCTACACGATTAAATTGTAAAGATTCAGAGTCAAAACTAATCACATACACTTTTCATATTCTATGTATTCTTTTTGGCAATCAGCTGGTCCACAATAGGGTAGGTTAATCTCACTTGGAGTATGCATGTTATGTTGCAGACCCCATTTGCCTTGATGATTTCTTTGACCTACAGAGCTCCCGGAACAAATTTGGTGGAGCAGAATATGGAGTCCGGAGATTAAGTTTGAGCCCTAGAGTGATGCATAGTATGCATGTGGAGCAGCATTTAGTCTATTCGGAGCGAGATCAAGTCCGCAACGGGACAAGTTAATCCATCCGGACTGAATGAGACCAAGTCTGGGATGAGGCAAGTTAGCCATTCTAAGCAAGATCGACTCTGCGACGGGGCAAGTTAATTCATCCGGAGCTGAATGAGATCAAGTCTGGGTAGGCCAAGTTAGCTATTCGGAGCGAGATCGAGTCCGCAATGGTGCAAGTTAATGCATCCAGAGCTGAATGAGACCAAGCCTGGGATAGGACAAGTTAGCCATCCGGAACAAGATCGAGCCCGCGATGGGGCAAGTTAATCAATCTAGAGCTGAATGGGGACAAAAGCGTATGCTTGGTGACGTTTAGAGTAAGAGAGAGAGAATGAAAACTTCCTTTGATGATTAACAGCTTACATTCAACAATATGCTTCGAGTCTTTCTACATCCAATCTATTAGGATTTTGCAATATTTTCAAGAGAAAATGATGGTCCAAGAAGATCCAATCGAATTATAGAAGATAATGACTTGAAGTAGAAGAAGCAAACTAAGCAGGTGCAGATTAGTCAACTTATAAAATTTATAAGTCAACTAACGCACAAGATCAGTCAACTAGTAGTCGACCAGGGTAGAGATAGAGCAGAAACAGAGAAGAAGAATTATACGGTAGTCGAGTATATAGTTTATAAGTCAACTAAGGGCAATGATTAGTTAACTAATCTTTGGGATAAGTCGAGTTATCGAGGTGTTTCCTGTAGCAGAATCAGTTTTCTTTTCAGGTGCAGTTTTCTTTTCTGGTGGAGTACAAATATGATTTAATTTCTATTCAATGAAGGTTTATTTCTAAAAAATTAAAGGGTTTAGAATTCTTCTAGATTAAGGAGATTAACTACTAATAGGATTGATTAAAATTCTTCAAGCATCTAATGGCCAAGATCATCTCATAGTTCAAATATGAGTTGTATTGTAAAATTATATAAATAAAGGTTGTAATCCAGCATTGTAATTCTCTCAAATAAGAAGAAAATCTCAAGCAAAGGAGATGAGAAGAAGCCAAGAGAAAGAAGAGCAAGGTGATGGTGCATAGAGAGAAAATAATACTCTTGTAATCTAGATCTAGATTGAATGGGAAGGTGAATACTCTTGTTGCATCAAGGGAAAGGTTAGGTCACTTTGTATCAAGATTATTAATATAACTCTTTCAAGTTCTCTCCCCGTGGACGTAGGCTAAGTTTCGATCAAACTACGTTAAATCCTCGTGTTTTTTCTTAGTACTCTTTTGTCTAGGTATTACTAGTTTGCTTTACATCAGTTTTTTCTTTGCAGGTATTGTCATATTACGAAGTTCCGCAAACATCGATCCCGGGAGTAACAAATTGGTGTGATAGAATGCCAATTTGTTTACAATAATCGTTATCAGAGCATATCAATTTGTAACAATTGGTATCAGAGCTAAAGGTTGACGAAGGGTGATATGTCGAAGATAGAAAGTTCTACGATAAAGTTTGAGGTCGAGAAGTTCAATGGTAATAGAAACTTCAACAAAAAAGGGTGAAGGCATTGCTAGTGCAACAAGTTTTTTTACAAGACTCTGTAGGAAAAATCAGTAAAATCTGTAGATATGTCAGATGAGGATTGGGAAGATATAGATTTAAAGACAACAAGCACGATCTAACTATGTCTCGAAGACGAGATTATGTATAATGTGATGGATAAAGAAATGGCTATGGGATTGTGGTCAAAGTTAGAGATATTGTATATGACGAAAAACCTCTCCAATAAGTTGTATCTCAAGAAACAACTATATGGGTTATGCATGAATGAAGGACAGCAGTGTTTTAGCATTTAAACTTCAACAAGGTCATCAGCGAGCTTCTAACTGTTGATGTCAAGATCGACGAGGAGGCCAAGATATTGATACTTCTCAGTTTGCTTCACAGTCATACGACCACATCATTACCACCTTGCTCTATGATAAGAAAACTCTTATCTTGGAGGAGGTAATGTCAACTCTCTTATCTAATGAGATAGAAAAAAGCCAAATCAAGGGGAGCAAACAGGATCAGTTTGGTGGTCACGGGAAGGAAAGGAAGAGGAGAAAGAAAAAGGCTCGCATTAGTCAAACGCGTGTCACTTTTGTTACAGGGAAGGTCAATGAAAGAATGACTGCAAGCATTGGTAAGAGTGGTTGAAGAAGAAGAGGCAAGTTGCAGAGGCAGACTTAGCAAGCGGTGTAGAGAACACTGAAGTATTAATGGCTTCTTATATTAAAGACAATACTTCTTAAGGTAAAAACTGGATATTTGATTCGGGTAGTATGATTCATGTATGTTCCTAAAAAGAGTTGTTCAACTCCTTAGTTGCAAAGGACGAAGGGATTGTCAAGATGGTGGATGGCTCGGCTTGCGATGTCATTAGCACAGGGACAGACAAGGTTACAGAAAGAGATGGGACAGTGCATGCTCTGGAGGCGGTTCAGTATGTCCCGGAGGTACGGTACAATCTAATATCTATAGGGGTACTCGACGAAAAAGGATGTCGAATCCAAGTGCAACAAGGCGTCGTCACAGTTAGCCAAGGAGTCAGGGCAATCCTGAAAGGAGAGAAGTATGGAGGGTTATACAAACTAAAGGAAGAAAACTCAGTTCAAGGTAGAGTTTCAGGGATAAGCTTAGAAGAGAGCTCATCGCAAGGTGGAGCTTGAAGGAAGACTGCAACGGGACGTGGACCCGGTTAAAGTGTTATGAGAAGAAGAAAGGGTGCATTCGGGCAAGGCCAAGATGGCCCAAGCAATGACGGTAAATCAGTTAAAGGCCCCGAAGTGGGGCAGCAGAGTTAAAGGCTTCATGGAACGGTTACAACCAAGGAAAGAATCAAGGTAGTAATTTAAAATCTTAAGGTATTTTACTAAAGGCTTAAAAAGCAAATCAATGTGGAGATTTTTAGGATTTGACCTTGTTCAAGAGGAGATGATGGTCCAAAACAATCCAATCGAGTTGGAGAAGATGATGGCTTGAAGCAGAAGAAGCAAACCAAGTAGGCGCAAATTAGTCGATTTATAAATTTTATAAGTCGATTAACGCACAAGACCAGTCGACTAGTGGAGATACAGAAGCAGAAACAGTGAGGAAATATTATACAATAGTCGACTGTATAATTTATATCGACTAATGACAAAGATTAGTTGACTAATCCTTGGGATAAGTCGACTAATCGAGGCGTTTTGAAAGCAAAATCAGTTTTCTTTTCTGGAGCAGGTTTTCTTTTCTGGTTGAATACGAATATGATTTAGTTTCAATGAAGGTTCTAAAGATTAAAGGGTCTAGAATTCTTGTAGATTAAGGAGATCAACTCTTAATATGATTGACCAAGATTCTTCAAGCATCTAATGGCAAGATCATCTCATAATCCAAACAAGAATTGTATTGTAAAATCCTATAAATAAGAGTTGTAATCCAATATTATAATTGTCTCGAAGAAGAAAATCTCAAGAAAAGGAGATCAGAAGAAGTAAAAAAAAGAGGAGTAAGGTGAAGGTGCATAGAAAGAATGTAATACTCTTATAATATAGGTCTTAATTAAAGGGGAAGGTGAATACTCTTATTGCATCAAGAGGAAGGTTAGATTTTTTTGTATCAAGTTTATTAATAAAGCTCTCTCAAGTTCTCTCCCCGTGGATGTAGGCCAAGTTTGAGCCAAACCATGTTAAATCCTCGTGATTTTTCTTATTACTCGTTTGTCTAGGTATTTCTAGTTTTCTTTATAACAGTTTTTCTTTTGCAAGTATTATCATATTGTCAAGTTTCGCAAATATCGATCCTGAGAGTAACGAATTGGTGTCATAGAACGATGATTTGTTTACAACAATTGGTATCAGTGCATATCAATTTCGCAACACAATCGACTATCTTGTACTAGATATTCTTTCACTGCCCGGCTTCATAAATTGCTCTGGGAGTGAGCATGAACTCTCTGAGTTATCCCTAACGAATAAGATCTTCAAGATGTTTCTTGAGGGCACAACACCGAATAGTGTGGTGCACCCAGCTCTCATGATAGGAACAATACTTCTCCGCTCCAAGACGGGTTGGATCATGCTGGAGTGGCTTGGGGCACTTTACTCAGGGTTGATCCTTGATGGCGCGGAAGACTTGGTCAATAGGAAGCTTCAGTGGGGTGAAGTAGGCATCCATCCTGAAAACTTGGAGTTGCCTCTGCGAGGGGTTTGGATTCACCAGCTTATGGTTGTCGTGCCCCCTGCTATGTTCTTAAGTCTTGTGTGAAGCCTCGATTTCATACTTGGTGGAGCGGTTTATTGTATTCCTTGTTGCTTCTTCTAGCTGTATATACTTCTAGGTTCGAGACAGAATGTCCTTCATGTTGATGACATCATGCTTCACCAAGTGTTTGTAGAAGGAATGATTGATCTTCAATCCAGCGATGAAGGCAGCCACAGTGACATTGTCATTGCAGTTATAAATCAGGGCCATTGGCTCTGGAAAAGGCTGATATACTGCTTGAGAGTTTCTCCTTACTTCATCCTGACCGTAAAGAGATGGTCGATATTCTTCCTGAACTCCTGCCGCGCGGATATATTGGTTGAGGAAGGCATCACTGACCTCCTCAAAGCTCCAGAGAGATCGCGGAGGAAGCGAGTAGAACCAGTCGAGGGCCACACCCTTAAGACTTGATGGAAACACTTGACACATGAAGAAGCCGTTGGAGTGGACCACCATCTTCACTTGATAAGTTCGGAGGTGCTGGACGGGGTCAGTTACTCCGGTGTAGCAACCGAAGCTCAGTATCACGAACTTCTTTGAAAATCGGTGGGATGTGATCTCCTCCAAAAGAGGAGAACTAGAGATCCGTAGGATGGAGGATCCTGGGCCACCGCGAGGTTGTCGCGTGTCTTCGTGGATCTGCTTCCGGGCCATCTCCATGAGATTCTGGATGTGATGCGTCTTCGTGAGCCTAGGAAGCTCGCTCTCATCAGAGTGTTCCTCGCGGCATGGGATGGGGATCTACGATGCCTCGATTGTCCCCCATGTAGGCATTATCTGTCGCACATAATGGTGAAGGATGAGATTCCTCCATATTGAAACTCCTTGTCTGGGCCCTTTTCAGGATTTCTATCTAGGTGAGGAGCTGGTTGTGGACACGGGTCTCAGCATCTCTCTCCAGAGCGGCTTTTTTGCGCTCACAAATCGCCTCTACCTCTTGCACATCTAGTCACTTCTGCATACGGGTCAACATTTGGAGGAGTTGTCCCTCCGCGGATAGCCGAGATTCGTGCCCATTGGCTGCTCACTCGGGGGTAGTTGTCGGAGACGAGGGCTCCTCGTTGACTCGGTCAAGAATGTCAGGATTTGAGGGATGGAGATCAACAGAATTCGTGCTCCCATTGATTTTTTTGCCTTTGGAGGTGGCGGTTGAGGCAACGATCAATGCGGTGGCCTTCTTTTGAGGGGTCATTGTCGTTTGCGAGGCTTTTTGAAGAAGAAAGCTTGGAAGTGTTTGGCAAAGAGGGGGGACTCTAAGCGTTTACTCAAGAGCTCTCAACGAAAGCACCATTTTGTGGTAGATAAAATCTGGGAAAACTTTTTTCCTACAAGCAAATGAGTGAGCATGCAAAGATCATAAACGCAGATAACACAAAGGATTTATATGAAAAATCCGAAGCGGGAAAAATCATGAAGGAGCAAGAGTTCACTATAAATTGAAAGAATTATAATGCTAGCAGAGTGTGTTGTGATTACAAGCGCTCAAAGGTTACACTTTCTTCCCCTTCTTGTTAGAAAAGAAGGGATATGTATATATTTGGTAGGTGATGAGGATATGAATATCATGGATGGTTCTAACCGCAAAATTTAAATGTGCATGATCTTCTAACCGTCAGGATTGGTGAGGATCTCATGCAGAGAAATCTGCATCTATTTATAACCAGTAATTGACTCCATTCTAGGGGCGTAAGCGATCCCATGTGTGGATATGGATCTGTTTTGATGGAATAATTGTCAATTTTCCAAAATACTCTTCTGTCATGGACACGTCTTGTGAACTCGAGGGAGTCGAAAAATGTTCACTATACCACTACATGAGTGTGCGAATTTATTGAACACTTGTTATTTGCTGATCTTAATATTGCAACTAGGAATGATTAAATTAACTGAGTGTTGTGTTGGATTTCTGAGATTAGAATTATCTTGATACTACAATTGCAAATAATTGTTAAATCCATCTTGTGACATTTCTAACTCTATGTAATTTGCTACCGAAGATCGAATTTGGTAAAACATTATGAATTTCAAGCTTATCACTAATTCTCACACCGCAGAGTTCCCCGTTTCACATTACACAGGTTGTATCGTTGAGATTGCTCCTAGATAGATTACTTGCTAAATAGACTAGGAGCATTATGTATACTTTAAGCCTACTTTAAGCCTCACAAGCTATCTTGTACAGACACGACTATACCGATACAGATAAGACACACCGACACGTAGCAAATTCTTAAAATATACACGACACGTGCATCCAGCACACATGCCAGAGATGTTTCCTACACGACACGGCTTCATAATAATAACGTCCGTGCTACATAGCTCACAAGAAATTCTCCACTGTGATAACTTAGTGAAATTTAAGTGACCATCCGCTATACTATGAACAGATAGGGAGGTTCTCGCTATTTTCAACTAACAAAGAGATCCCGTCATCCATCTGGGATAAAATAAGAACACTTAACTGCAATTTAGGTTTTTTTGCTTCATTAACTTTTCTTCTGCCACAACATAGGAGTTTTTGAGACTTTTTTTGGCCTGGGACATGTGAGCTTGGGCACTGCGGTGATTCATCCCGTGAATTGCTCTTAAAACGGACAAGAAGACTGTTCAGCAGAAGAAGAAGAAGAAGAAGAAGAAGAAAAGACGAGCAGAGACTTAATATTTCAAGGATAAAATATTGTGTGATAGCCTCTAAACTTACCCACAAACTACGCGAGTAATTTCCTCCATAACAGAAGTTTCAAGTTGACTTGTTAGAATTTTTGGCATGCAAATGTCAACATCTTGGTGTTTGATTATAGAAATTCTATGGAATTAGATGAGCAGGAGCCAACATTAAGATTAATCCTTAGGATTAGGGGTGGCAATTGGGTCGGGTCAGGTCGACCCGACCCGATTGCTGCTCGACCCGTATAATAATCGAGTCGGGTCTACCCGACCCGATTATTATACGCGTCAAAAATTCAGACCCAGACCCGACCCAGACTTAATCGGGTCGACCCGACCCGACCCATTTGACCCGATTATTAATCCTTAAATATAATTTTTTTACACTATATTATTAAATTGTTTGGTGATATCGTTGGTCATCACACTAAACTCATACACTAGAGGTCACAGGTTTGAAATTGAGCTCATGCATATTTTTTGACAATTTAATTTAGGTGAAGGGGAGGAGGCAGTGGCGATTGACAATTTAATTTAGGTGAAGGGGAGGAGACGGTGGAGGAGATCGGAGGGGAGGAGGCCGAGGAGGAGAGAGAATAATTGGGTCTGGCGGGTTCGGGTCGACCCGACCCATTTAATAATCGGGTCAGATGGGTCGACCCGATTACGACCCAAACCCAATTAGCCCAAACCCAGACCCGCTAATTCCGGGTCGGGGCGGGTAGGGTCTGGCGGGTCGCGACCCGTCTGCCACCCCTACTTAGGATCCATGTTAGTTGCAGAAAATAAGCATACAACTTCTTAACTATTACGCTAACATTTATTCGGTTTTCTGTTATTAAACAATGATGCCACAATGAATGAAACTAATGAATTACATTGCCCATCTGTAAATTGAGTTGAATGAACCGATCTTTAAGGTGTTCATGTTCCATTGTTTATTTAAACTAGCTTAAAACTGGTAGAGTTAAATTAAAAGCTCGAGTCGAGCCAAGTCCAAACCTCAGGCGCTCGCGTTCTATTTTAAATAAAAAGTAGAGGGAGAAAAAGCATCCATAGTTTCGATAATCAACAATCTCATTATTTTTGTTACATTTTAGAAAACTATCTCCTTTTGTTTAAAACTGATATGAAAATGAACAAGCGATATAAGTTGATTTAAATCACATAAATTCAAAGTGGTTTTAAAAGTATAAATATGAAAATGCCTTCGCCATCTTCTGTCGGACTGCTCCACTGGATGGAAACTGTCACATGAAGTTCTCAAACTCCGTTGGAAATACCTCCTTTAGGCCCATGCCCACGACGTTCATCAAGAACTCATCTAGGATCAGACCCGTCGAGGCTCATCCCATCAAGGGGTACCTCCTGTTCCTATTTAACCGGTGAAGACAACCCATATTTTCCACTATTAATAAATTCTCGTTTAAGCATTGGGCCAAGTCTCTTCCCTCATGGTCCCCTTTTTAAAAAAAATTCTTGTTTAAGCAATAAGGCTTTGCTTTTCTTCTTGGGCTTAGAAAGCCCATCCCGCAACCTGAATACATGTCCAACTTGAACCGGTCCACTCCTCTCCACAGCTAACCCATAATCAACTTCAAGATGGCACAAGACCCAACTGAAGCCTCAGACCCATCTAGAACTGGACTTCTCTCCATTGCATCCAGTTGAAATAGCCCCTGCAAGCCCAAACCATTATCAAATAAATCTCTCAGAATCATGCTTCTTAAGCTGCCCCAACTCCGGATACAAGAGTTGTTCGCATCTTCCAATAAGACTGGTCCCTGTGGGGGAAAAATCTTCTCAAAAAGGCTCTCTTCTTTAAAAAGAAAACGCGGCCCACCCAAAATAGGCGGCTCACCCTTGCAGATCTCAATTTGGCCAGCCCCATGATCGGGCTCAAGACCCTCAGCCCAACACAAGAAGCACGTGTCGGACCCGGGTCAGAGCGAGAGCTTGTGCTCGCGTATAGGGGTTTCTTTTGTTGGAGTAGTACTTCTAGAGTTAAGAGAGGACCAGTGAGGATAGGTGGTGCAGGTTGAGCTTCTACATGAGTACCGGAGAGATTATGTGTAGCATCGGCGACGGAGCTGTTGTCTGAGCGCGGCAGGGGGAAGGAGATAGTAAAGGTTTTTCTTTTCATTGTACTTGGGTTCCTTTAGTTACTTCTGGGTACCGGCGTGTGCACAGTTTCTGTACTTCTAGAGAACTTTAGGTTCCTGTACTTGAGATTATTTTCATTAATTCTTTTAATAAAGCGCAGGGGCCCTTTTCTGCTCACCGTTTTTTCTCAAAAAAAAAAAAAATGAAAAGACATATGTATAATGTACCAAGTTATTTATTAAGCTTTTATCAGGACACTGTAATTGAGTTTGAGCCCACATAAAAAGAAAAAAAAACATTTTAATCAAATTGAGTACAAGTAATTAACTAGTGTATCGCTATTATGTATCCTCTGAGCCAGGCTTTCCTGAAACTTTGATTCGCTGATATCGAACTTTGATCTCAAAGCAGTTCTCTTTACTACCTGAGCATGCTTCGAGTACTGAACTCCAAGGAGACTAAATATAAGCAAATATCAAGGGCCAAAAGGAAATGGGCAAGTAAACTCTAAAACTTTTTCCATGTCTCGTATTTTGTCATCAAGAATGACGATGTAATGCCCTATTGATTCTACAAATGGCTGCCAATTCCTAATCAGTTACATCTGCAATTAACTGTGCAAAATATTCCTTTTTGCCTTCCTTTTTCTCGAAATAATTTCCGGTTTCATGCAACTAATCCCGTGAGCTCCATGAATCAAAGACTAAGAGTTGTTCCAGATTTTCTTTTTTCAGTTATTTCCAACAACCAACGACCCTTTCACCGTTCCTCACTCCATAATTCCCTATAAATACCCCATCACTCATCCATCAACTATTAACTCAAAACCTTATCCTTCCCTCCATTTCTATCACCAGCACACTCTCTTCTTCTTCTCTCACACGAAAGTACACAGAAGATGAGCATCACAATGTTGTGCTTGCTTTTGGTATTCTCCTATATTCTCTCCTCTTCCTCCTGTACCTGCACTTGAGATATAATTGTACATTATCACACGGATTATGAAACTCAGACAACATTTGTTACCATTTCAGGTGGATTTCACTGGTGGATACTATGATGCTGGCGACAACGTCAAGTTGGCCTGCCCTTGGCCTTCACGACTGCAAGGCTTGGAGCATCATCGAATCTGGCAACGAGATGCTCGACAAGAGCTGTGGTTCGGTGGAGCACCGATTATCTCCTAAAGGCAGCGATGGCCGCTCCGGAAGCTCTCTACGTGCAAGTAAGATGATGATTAGACCTGAACTCTAGGCTTAATTTCAGAAAACCCTCCTGAACTAATCACTTGAGTTAGAAAACTTCTATTTTATAATTCATCACTGAGACCCCCTAATGTTTAATGTTTTTATCGCATTCATATTTTCCATCTATTGTTTATGCTTGTGACATCACATGATGATGAAACATTTTTTGAAATCATGAATATTAAAGTTTTCTGAGATCATGAATATAGGTTGCAGGTGCAAACGTCGATCACCACTGCTGGGAGAGACCTGAAGACGTGGACACGCCTCGAAATGTTTTACAAGGTAATTAGGCAGAACCCAGGATCTGATGTCACTGCAGCATTAGCTGCCGCTTCAATTGTATTCAGAGACTCGGATGCTGCTTATTCTACCAAGTTACTCCAAACTGCCGTAAAAGTAATGCATTTGATTCTCTCTCTAAATAAGTCCATAATAATATTACGCTATGTGGTTTTTGTACTGATCAAGAAGGATATTTTTCATACTGCATGTCTTTGATTTTGCTGACCGGTTGAAGGGAAGTTACAGTGACCAGCTTCGCTCGGTCGTCTGCCCATTCTACTGCTCATATTCTGGATACAGTGTAAGTCGAAAATTCGATATAATAAATAATTCAATATTATTCGAGTAGTAGTAGTGATTGGGATGTTTATGCAGCGTGAGCTTCTGAGGGAGCGTCATGGCTTCACCAGGCATCAGAGGATGCCTCCTACACGTCATACATTCAGTCGGATGGCCACACATTGGGTGCTGAAGACGACGACGACTCCTTCAGTTGGGACGATAAGCGAGTTGGCACCAAAGTTCTTTCAAAAGTATGTTCTTCTTTCGAATTCTTATCTCTCTTGCCAAACAACTAAATATTGGCAAGAAGTAGCAAGTAATGATGATTTTGAAATTAGATTAAAATCATCCTTGAACCCACCACGAAAATCACCCAATTCAAGTGTCACTAATTCCATCAAAACCTTGAAATTAGCATCTCTCTCTTTTTTTTTTTTAATCTCTATCTCAATTTCAAACTCTTGCCAATTATAGCTCCAATCAAACAATCATTTTAAGCAAATTCCTAACTCTTTCTCAATTCTCTTCTTTCAAGGCTAATCCTAATCCTAACTCCACTCGCCAAACACAACCTTAAGGGAACAGAATGATCATTGAATCTTGATATTAGTTGTTGTCATGTCTACAGGGTTTCTTGCAGAACAGGATTGAGGGATTGCAGTTGTATAAACGTCGCAAGTCGTAAGTCGTAAAATGAGAATGGAAAAAGTGAACTGTAGCAGAGAAAAATATTGTGTTTTACGGTGTTTGGTTGATAAAGTGAAGTATAAATGGAAAAGTATATTGTGTTTTACGGTGTTTGGTTGATAAAGTGAAAGTGTAAATGGTAAAGTATATTGTGTTTTACGGTGTTTGGTTGGTAATGTAAAAGTGTAAGTGGAAAAGTTGACCACAAAATTAACTGTAGCAGTGATTTAAATATTATAAATACTATTAAATTAAATCTACTATTGCAAATTAAATTGTATTAATAAATTTGAAATAAAAAAATTAATAATCTTAATATTTTATTTATAACAATAATATTAATAAAATATTAGTATAAATAGTAAAATATTACTAAAATATTAACTAAACAAATAATATAAAATTTTAAGAAAATCTAAAGAACATTAATAAAATTTTAAGAATACTAATAAAATATAAATATTAAAAAATCTTACAAAAATAATAAAATATAGTTATAATATTATAATATTAAAAATACTTGAAAATTATTATAATATAAATTTTATTATAATATTATTGTAATATTATAGAAATATAAAATTAACAAATTAAAATATAATTATAATTTAATAATAAATTATCATTATATTATTATTATACTGAATTATTATTACAATATTAACATAATAAAATATTAATATAATAATAAAATATATTATGATATTAATAAAGTAATTTTTTATATTAAAAAATAAATAATTAAATATATAGTAAAGTATAATACTGTTATATTAATAAAATATTAACTCTAAATAAAATAATAAAAATGGAATAAGTATTAATAAAATAATAAAGTATTAAATAAATATTAAATTAAATTTTAAATATTAAAACAATATTAAAACAATAAAAAAATAAAGATTAAAAATATAAAATAATTAAATAATTAAATAAGAAATTGAACACTATTTAAAATTTTAAATATTTAATAATATTAACTTATATATTGATTATCAAGTAACTGTTTTGAACTATAAGTGTACTATAAGTGAGAGTTACATGACCACAAAATTAACTGTAGCAACTGCAAGTGGGAAAATATGAGTTTAAAAGTGAGATTTATATGACCACAAATTTAACTGTAGCAACTGCAAGTGGGAAAAGAAGAGTTGCATTTTGCAACTTGTTTTTCAGCGAAACAAACAACGGAAAATGGAAAAGAAGTTTTACGACTTGCATTTTGCGGCGTTTTGCGGCGAAACAAACACGCCCAAAGTCCATGCAAACAGTTACATCTGTTCTCTGATCCCTGGAACCAGTAGTTTCCAAGCCCAATATACACCAAGTCAATCTTTTCTGATAAACATGTCACATTTTGTTCCTGAGAATAAGAACACAACTCAAATGAGATTGTGATATGACAGGGGTGCTGAAAATGTAAACTTGATTTAATGCGTTAAATAAGAGGTGACTGTTCAATTATCTAAATGTTTGTTCAATGTTTAATGTTCAAGGTATTGCAAATCTATCTAGGTGTTTGTTCAATGTGTTTTTTAGTATTTCTACAGATGTGTTTAATGTTGTTTGTGAAAAGATGTGAACTAGACAAATTATATAATAGAGACATGCTATCAGTTGTAATTTGAGTGAGTGAGTGAGTGAAGAGACATTGAAAAGAGTTGAAATGAAAGAATTTTATATCTCTCCCTCCTCCTATAGATGGTCATATCTGATTCTATCTAATTAGCACACATATGCAAATTATAGTAGACACACTGTTGGTGTTGTTGGTGTTGTTTTGTTGAGTGTGTTTCTTTGCTGACAGTGGTATGAGAACAAGGTTAAGCAAAATTTCAACTAAAGTAAGAGCCAAGAGAGTCAAGTCTTCAAAGTTCTAGGAGGCGTGTCTGATTTGAACTGAAGAAAGAAAAAGGGACAATAATGCTCTTTTTCATATTTGTTGCCATCGCGTGATAAATATACTCGAATTAATGCTTGTTTGGGATAAGAAGAGCATATTATATCTGGTATAACCAGAAGTGCGTTGATTCGTAAGGTGCGAATAAAAGGTGGAGTGAGTCAAAATTGTACTCTTGTGTTTTTGTTGCAACATGGAAACACTAAATATTGAAATTCTATTCAAGGAAATTCTACAAGAAGCTTTCAGAAACTGAATATGCTACCTCCTGCGTTTTCTACTGAAAATGATGGTCCAGATAATGCAAAAGATTTCGTGGATATGTCGAAGTCTTTGATCCTCTTTTCAATAATTTATTTATGGGACCTTGAAAATCAAGCTACAAGGACACTGAAAATGTTGTTTAAAATTAGTTCTTGAGTATTTGTAAAGTCTTTCAGTTATTCAGGTAATCGATGTTAATTTCAAAAAACTTACAAATCTGGGTGCATAAATCGATGAACTTCAGAAATGAATATATGAATTGGAACTCGAGTTGGAACCATAAGAAGTCTCGATGCATGAAAATCCCAAGACCATCTCTGTTGAAATTTTAAATTATCAACAAATGCATTAAGGAAGCATCTTGGTATGATTAGATCAAGTTCAAAGAAGAATGTTGAAAAAAATAAACTTGATTTAATGTGTCAAAGAAGAGTTGATTATTCAATTATCTAGGTGTCTCTTTATTGTTCAAAGCACTGCTCGTCTATCTAGATGTTTGTCCAATGTTCAATGTGTCTTTTAGAATTTTTAGAGATGTGTTTAATGCTTGTGGAAAAAAATGTGTACTAGACAAACTATATAATAGAGATATATGCTGTCAATTTTAATTTGAGTGAAGAGTGAAGAGATATTAAAAAGAGTTAAAATGAAAGAATTTTTTCTCTCTCCCCCTCCTCCTCCTATGTATGGCAGGCATTATCTGATTCTATCTGACTAGCACACATATGCAAATTGTAGTATACACTCTGTTGGTGTTGTTGGTATTGTTTTGTTGGGTGTCTCTTTGCTGACAGGGGGGCTTCTCTACAAAGAAAGTGGGTTATGTGACCTCCACTGCTTTTCTTCTCCTTACACCAAATACCTTAGCTCCAATGGTGGATCGACCAACTGCGGAACCTGCAACTGTTACAGCTGCAAGCCTCATCTCGCTGGCTATAAGAAACAGGTCTTCATACAGACATAACAAAACCTGAGAGCAAGGTCAACGTTATGGTGCTAGTAAACTGATGGCATCAGTGATTTCTTCGCTACATGCAGGCCGATTACATACTGGGCCAGAATCCGGCGAGGATGTCATGGATCTAAGGAGACACATCCACCAAAGGGGTTCATCACTACCATCTGTCCATGCTCATCCAGGTCGCATTTCGTGTGTATATGATTGCTTCGATTACTTGAATTCCAGCTCGCCAAACCCAAATGTTCTTGTCGGAGCAGTATCAGGTGGCCCTGACCGCAATGATGGGTTCGCGGATGGATAGGAGCAACTACCAGCAGTCCGAGCCGGCAACATACATCAACGCTTCTTTTGTCTTCGCAGCAAATCAGTGAGATCGAGAGAAGCCTCCAGCTCCCTGAATTTATCTAATGCTAGTTTCTTTTTAGTTGTTTCACGGCTCAACCAGACTGAAGTCCCTGTACTAGGTCTAAGGTCTTTGTTATTCCTTCAACCCTGCTTGCACTAGCAGTGTCTTTTTGAAATGCTATTTGTACTCCCTCTTTTAAATATCGGCCGAGTCAGTCGAGATATCAGCCGATATCTCCGTTTTTTTTTTTTTTTTTTGCCTGCTGCCGATACGATATGGAGAAATCGTTTGCAACAAAAAAAGGCTGATATTTGAAATATCAACCGATAAATCGCTCGATATTGGCAGATAAATCACCCAATATCTGGCGTATCACCCAATATCAAATAACTTTTCTATTACACGATTGCTTGCAAATAGACGTTTTTTTTTTACTGTCATTGCATACATATTACATCATTTTTATTAAGTAGATATCTATGACACTAACCAACTTTTAGTTATCAATATTTTATTATATATAGTGTCCGATATGAAGGCCTGATATGCGCGTGTATCTCCTATATCTCCCCTGATATCCGATATGAAAAAAACCCCATCCAATACGATCCTAATATCCGATATTTAGAACCTTGTTTGTAGCAGAGGATGAGTTGATTGACCAAAGAAATTACTAATTTACTCTCATCCATTTTCACTCTTGCCATAGAATGAAGTTAATATGCCATGGAATTGAAGCTTACAAGACCGTAAAGCGCAGGGCTAAGAATAGTCTTTCCAGATGAAGATCATTGTCATATATAGAATGAAGTCATAAATTAATTTCATGCTTGTATTGATTAGTTATTAGGTATGAAACAACGGCTTACATGCTACATCTCTTCCCCATCACATAGATCCATTTTTGCTGGAGATCAAGATAGAATCAAATGACAGAACATGTCGAAAGTGAAAACAAACAGTACAGCAAAACCTTAGTCCTTGTACCAAGCATCGACAACAAGGGCACCAAACTAGTAAGGATGGTACCGGCGTCCACGGCTCTTGTCGCTGCCACAACCTGCACCATCACTTGAGCCGCCACCACGGTCACCTCTTCGCGAAGGAGGTGGTGGAGGTGGAGCCTGTGCACCAGGCTGCTGACTGCACAAACGCAAATACAAAATAAAGAATGTACATATCGTTTGGAAATGAGCAAAGAATTTGCATAAACCACCAAAAGACCAAATTCATGTTGCTTACAGAACATAACCAATGCGACCATCAGGTAGAACCATTGGCACCATTCTCATCCCTGCTGGCATCAGCCCTCTACCATATATCACAGGCTGCAAATTCAACCACCAAATTTCACAAGTATAAGAATGTGCAGCAATGTAAAAAATAATAATAATAATAATAATAATGAACAAGAGTGAATGGCAAGGCAATTTCATTTGAAACAGGCAAGAAGGAACCTGGCCAACCCTTGCTGCGGCACCATATCCAGCATTGTAAGCCCCGTAAGGGTCTCCCGAGTAACCATAAGAAGGGTATTGAGGGTAATTTGGAACTTGTCCAGCTTTGTACACATTGGAGGCGTGATCAGACTTTTTGTCAGTCTGCGGCTTAGCAAGGACGACCTCAATTGCTTGTCCTGTTATTCAAAGACAAACAATTCCGTGTAAAATATAATAGAAAAACACAACATAAAAAAAAATAAAAAAATGTGCGCAGCGGGTTTGGGATATTACAAATGTTAATGTACTAAGATGATATACCTTGTAAGTTTTAGCGAACCTATTGTTTTAAATTTGGACTAACTACCTAAAAAGAGTAAATTAGTGCAATTTGAACTCTGAACTATTTTTCCACAGCCATATATAATAATATCTCATACCATTCATTATGACCCTCTTATCATTTAAAGAAATGACAATGCACAACTTATTTTTGTATAACCCTAAATCAGGTTAGCCATATCAACCAGAACATAATAATATCTGTGAGTTGATCCACCATTTAATAACAAACAACCACACCAGACGGTGATAAAAGACAATAAAAGAGTTAACTATATTGCATTTAGCTTTTAAAAAAAAAAAAACAAACAGCTCTTTGAAACGACAATTTGCAAAAGCATAAGAACTTACCGTCAATTTCATACTTTTCAGTTCCTTTTACTGCCTTTAAAGCACTAGATCTCTCTGCGAAATGGATGAACCCAAAGTCCCGCTTATTTTGCCCAGTTTTAGAAGGTGGTAGAACAACTTTGGTGACTTCTCCATGACGTTCAAAAAGCACCTTCAACTTTTCTGATGTAACACCTTCTGGCAAGTTCTTCACGTATACTGCCTTCACCTGAGAATATTCACCAAGAGTTGACAAAAATAATGGTCAACAACATTCAAAATTACTATATTTATGAGTACCATGGGTTCAAAGGTTAACACAGAAGCAGGAAAGGACCTCAAAAAATACACGAAATACAAGTTCTTAGAATTTGAAATTTCAGTTCAATGTTCCCACAATCAGTAGCCTTAGACAAAAAATATAGACCCCCAAAAGTTGAGGCTGGTAAAACATCAGCTAAAAAGTAAGTTGGATGATACCAGAAAGGTCTTGCATAACAAGGCTACGTAAGAAACGAATAAAAGGTAAAGATATAAAGATCAAATGACATTCAATGTAAATCTTAGCAACTGCAACCTTCATGGTCAATACTTAAAACACGAAGGACCTAAAATCTTGCAAGTAGACATCAATAAGAGCAAGACTGACTTTGATAAGTGGATTTGTCATATTTCTTTTGAAGTGGCACCACCACTGTAATATTCATTGCCTCAAAAACGTCTTTCGAGCACTGGTTGAATTTCAGTTCAATGTTCCCACAATCAATAGCCTCAAACAACAAATTTAACCCCCAAAAGCTGTGAGACTGGTGAAACGTCAGAAAGTAAGTTGGATTTTACCAGAAAGATCTGAGAATAACAAGGCTACCTAATGAAGTGAATAAAACTTAAAACCATAAAGAGCAAATGCCACTGAAAGTACATCTTAGCAACTGCAACCTTCATTGTCGATACTAAAACACGAAGAACCTAAAATCCAGCAAGTAGACATCACAAAAGAACAGGTTTGTCTTTGATAAGTGGATTTGTCATATTTCTTTTGACGTGCCCCTCCATCACTGCAATATTCATTGCCTCAAAAACATCTTTCTAGCAATGGTTGAATTATTAATATTTTTTGTGTGTGATTTCAGAAGCCACCCAGTACTATGGGCGTGTTTGGTTGCAAGGAAGTGGGCGGAAGTAAGGAAACGGGGAAGTACAATTGCCCACTTTCCTATCTATCCAAACACCGGAAAAGGAAAAAGAGAGAACTCATTTTCCTTTTCTCTTTTCCCTTTTACGCAATCACTTCCTCACTTCTAGGGTGCTACAGATAATTTTGGTGGTAATGTAAATCTCATTTGTAATAAGTTGTAACTCAAAACAATTAATTTTGTGATCATGTAAATCTCACTTGCATTCTAATTACAATCTAATTTTTATTTTTCTAAAATAAAATTATTTTGCGGTCAACTTTGTGGTCAACTTTTTCACTTTCACATTACCATCTAAACACCGGAAAAGACATAACATTTTCCAAACCGCACTTTCTAACAACATCCAAACACCGAAAAACTCACTAACCAATTCCCAAGTTCCAAAGGGAACTATTCCTACTTCCTCACTTCCACCCTAACCAAACAACCCCTATATGTAAGAGGACAATGCACCAAACTGTCCATACAGTTGTATTTACATTTTTGGACTCCTTTCACTAGTTGAGCTACTTTATTTATTGCTCCATTATGATCATTGTATATAAATTACTAATTGCATATTGTTACAGTAGGATTCATTCATAGAGACAATGGAGATAGCCAGTGAGTGCAGTTAGGGATATGGCTTAAGGATTCCCAAGACATACTAAGGATCAATCCTGACCTACAAGGGAAACCATTATGCCAGACTATGTATCAAAACTAGCTACAATTACCATTATGCCCATGCTAGTAAAACTATGGTGCACAAATGTGTGGTCGTGTGCAGAAAAGCAATCCCACCTCACCTGATACAGATACAGAAATATGATACAACCCGATAAAGATACTGCAAAAACGCGAAATAAGATGCAGCTAGGATACATGCGTGTGTGTCCACACATACGTGCACATGCACATTTTTCGGCAATAACTTTATCTATAACATGAATACAAAAGTAAAATGGTCAATAAAACACAACTCAGACATTATGAACTCAATTCTCAAGTTATATAAATCAATAGTTGCCCAAACAATCATAAGCCTTCATTAATAACTTGATCAAGAGCCAATATTGGCATAAATCAAATTAAATCAGCAAATAATAGATCAGATCTTAATCATATGAATCCGATATGAACAAACATTCGATATATATCTATCATGCCATAAAACTTAGCCACCAGTTTTAGATGTACCTTCTTTGTCAAAACGGAAGACTTAGCTATCGTTGCAGGCGCTCCCCTTAAATCCATCATGTACCGTCTCTTAGCCTTGGCAACACGTCTCAACGGATCATGGGCTCTCATTACGAATAAGTAGTTTCCTTCTAACTCAAGAATATTTATGGTGGAGAAATATGGGGATGAGAAGGTGGAGACTATTGACCTTTTCTCCTAAAACTTACAATTACCAGTTCTACAATTGCACACAGTCCATTTTGTCTCTTTTCACATATGACAACTCATATAGGCAAGAGAATTAAGGTTTAGGTTTTTTTTTGTGCCTGAGAAATAAATAGAAACCATCTATTTTAAGAGATTGAATCTCAACCATTAATTTAAATTAACCTGAATAAAATAGAAACCCTCATCTTTAGCAATTGATAGACGTCCAAACACATCCTCCCTCTCCACACGTGTCTCGTGCATGTAATGGAGCGAGCATCCAAAACCATTATTTTAATGGGTCGGCTTGCGGATCTAAAACCCGATAAGCTTACATCCCCACACGCACACATCCAAACTTTGCATAAGCATCTCCATTTTCATAATTTCTGAGTTTCAAAATACAGACTATGCCCTCGGTGATTATCAGACAACTGGCATGACGAGTAACCATATTATAACTTCCCTTTCAAAGGGAGGAGCATGGCACATCGTAAAAAATAGAAATATGCAAAAAGTCAGCCTCTGATACCGGGATTATTGGTTCACATCAAAGTTCTAAATATCAGATATCGGAATCGTATTAGATGGGGGTTTTACATCAAATATTGGGGGAGATATTGGGGATATGCATGCATATCGAGCGTTCATATCGAACACTATATATAATGAAATATTAATAACTAAAAGTTGGTTTAGTGTCAGAGATATCATCTACCAATAAAAATGATGTAATATGCATGCAAAGACGGTAAAAAAATAATGTATATTTGCACGCAGTCGTTTATCGTGCAACAAATAAGTTATTTCGTGAAATTGAAAAATATAAGAATAAAAATTGTATAATCTACTTGAACGTCGCCGTCAATTCACGGAGGAGAAAAGTTAGGGCTTGATTTTTATCGAGCCCTAACGATACAAACAACACTTATATAATCGAGTGATGGGTAAGGTTTGGGTTCAATGCTGATGGGTTCAAAAGAATGAACCCCATTAAAACAAATTCATATCGGCCGATTTTGCGCCGACTTATATCAGGTGATTTATCGGCTGATATTTCAAATATCGGCCGTTTTTTGCTACAAATGATATGGGCGAATGTTTCTCATATCATATTGGTACCAGGCAAAAAATGAGATATCGGCCGATATCGACCAACTCAACCGATATTTAAAATAGTGGTTCACACCGATAAGATAATCTTATCCAATTCTTCATGAAAAACTTCTTGCCCCATAAGGTCGTTCATTGTGTCCATTCACTTTCATCTCCACTAATCGTGAGATATGAGATCATGAATAACACAATATTACATGTGACCAACCAATCACTCTTTTCTGACACGTTGCCACTTGCACTTGAACAAACGCTTTCCCAAAACGCGTCCATGGTACGAAATTCTTACATCGCCCTTGAGAACTTGTGAATCGAAGTAGTTGCCTTATTCTAGTGTTCGTAGACAAAGCATATGGTCACTCAAAGGTACCGTGCAAGGCACCTAATGTTCTGCCTCGCTGCTCACATAGTGAGATCCACCGCCTTCCAGCAAACAGTCGCTACACACCCCGTACGTCATTGGGAGTCACATTAGGGAATTTGAATCCACTCCATTGGATTTTACTCTTGGATTCTCACGTCTCCCCTAAAGCGGTAGCTTTGAGACCACTCACAACCAAAAGACGCTAGACGCCCTTATTGCAACTGAAACTCCTAGTTTGTTGCCCTTGAAAGTATTGAACCTTTCTCAGTAAACATCCAATATGTCCATTACTTATCACAAAGATTTTAGCTGGTTTTTAAATCAGAAAACCTTCCTTTTTGTGTGAAGTGCTTACAAAACCTCCACACAGTAGGTCTGCATACCACTTTTCCATACAAGGACAACACTGACCTTCTTCCTATTATGATATCCTACCATACATCAGTTAGAAGCAGCTCTCTATGAGAGTGCACACGGATTCCTTTGAGGTTGTAGTATAGTTACTCGCCATGCAGGTTGTCTCATAGTCACCGAGAGCATAGTGTGAATGCTAAAACTCAGAAACTATGGAAAGAAAGATGCTCGCGCAAGTCTGAATGTGTACAAGTGAGGGATGTAAGCTTATCGAGTTTTAAACCCGTAACCCGACCCATTAAGATAACTGGTTTTAAGCGCCCGCTCTATTACATGCACGACACATGTAGAGGAGGGACGATGTATCTGAACATGTATCAATAACTAAAGATGATAGTTCTTATTTATTCAAGTTAATTTAAATAATGGTTGAGAATCAACCTCACAAAATAGATGGCTTCCTTTGTTGATTAGGCACAAAAAAACCTAACCCCAATTCTTTTGCCTATATGAACTGTCATATAAACAAAGAGAGCAACAATAGAACAGATAATTGAAAGTTTAGGAGAAAAGATCAATATCATCCACCTTCTCATTCCTATATTTCTCCACCATAAGTATTTCTTAAGCTAAAAGGAAATTACATCCTCACAACGAGTGCTTCTAGATCAGCTAAAACGTGTTGCTAATGCTAAGAGATGGTACATGACAGAATACATATTCAAGAGAAGCGCCAACTACGATCGCAAAGTCACGATACAACTAAAACTAGCGTTTAAGTTTTATGGAATGATAGATGTATACAGAACGTTTGTTCATATTGGATCTATATGATTTGAGATTTGATTTATGATTATTGCTGATTTAATTTGATTTATGCCAACAATGTTGGTACCAAATAGTAGAGGGTTCATGTTAATTTGACATCCAAACATAAATTTCAAGTAATTCTATTGGAAATCTCTCGACTTGAATCTTGCTCCAACCACCATTATGATGGCAAAAATCTCGAAAGGTTATCACTTTGATCATGAATCATTAAGAAATATCCATGTAGGCATTTGTATGACAAGCTTCTTCCTAAGATGAAAATAAATAGCAGGGGGAAAAGCTTAACTTTGATCAACATGAATTTAGTTTCATATGGAGCAACTCAAACTACCTCTCCAATTATGAGAAAGCAGATATCCTTTTATTTTTTAAATTAAGTTAAGGTGAAGATTGTCTTCTTCACGGTTTCACATTCAAGAAACTAACACCTATAACCAACTAACCAAAATATCAGCTTATTTTGCAAACTTATCCAAGTTGGAGTTCTCTTTAAGCATTTACAAATATTATGCCCCTTACTAAGAGACCCTTTTTACTCCAAGCTTATCCATGAAAGATGATTTTAAGAGTTTCAATGGTGTATTCACTAAGCAAGAAAGGTAATAATATGACCTCATCATTCTTCCAATGTAACTAATCTAATCAATGTTTCCCCAGAGTCCTCCACAGCCATCGAGATCTGCACCCTAATGTACAGTGTTGCAATCGTTAGTATTAAGCAGTGCTGCAATCATTAGTATGAAAAACACCCTACAATAACTTCATTTGGATTAAGGAGAAGCACAATTTTCCCAGTGTTTGATGTGAAACGGTGTGCATACACCGTAGGAAACAATGATATACTCGAAGTCGCTACGTTTCACCAAATAAAACGATCTTAGGTAAAAAAGCAATTCAAAACTAACAATGTTGCAAATAAATTTAAACAAGATTGCAAGCGTAACTTTGATCATCTCTAATCTTAATGAAATTAAAACAATAATCATGCATCATTGCGACAGTTCTATTCGCAATATTAAGACAAGTAATTCACAACTCAACAAATTCACACATCTCAGCATATAGAGAGGGCAGCAAGAAAAGAAAATTTTAAAGATAAATTTGCAGTGTAACCCAACTAATAACTCAAATATTTAAATAAAACTCATTGATGTGGCTCCTGTTGTTATTATCTTTGGAGGAGTTGATTGTGTCTGAATACTTGCAGTTCAAGGAAAAGCTTGCAGATGGAAACTCTCAAGAAAACTTTCTTGAGTTGGGCTAGCATTTTATCGAATGACTATTGCTTTCCGTGCTCAAGGGGAGCTGCTTGCTCAACAAGTAAATGAACCTAGCCAATAAGATAAACTTTTAATTTTCTGATTACAGATGATATCGGACGCCTTCAGATGATAAAGAACAGTGATCTTGAAGCACTGCGAGAATTGGCTTCAAGAACATTTAGAACAATGTATCATAGAAAATGGAGAGGTTTGGATGTTACAATAAAAAGGTTTAATGACAAATGTTTTGATCGAAAGCCGGCAGAGGAAACTCTCAAGTACATAAAAAATGTAGTGGACAAAGAGATAGACAATAGAGGAGGGGTAAGGATGAGTTCAAGCTTATGAAGCTTAGCTTGAATAGGAAACAGTGAGGGAGAGAACATAGAACAAAGGAAGAGAAGAGAGGTATCGAGCGAAAGAGAACATGAATAATGTTCACTTTAAGAGTCCAAGTGCTTCCAAGTTGGGATTTCTGGTGCTTTACTGAAAGAAAGAGAAAGGAAGACAGAGAGAGGAGAAAGAGAGGAGACCAGAGAGAAGATAATAGAGAAAGTAATTTAGTAATCATGTCATCAATAGAATCATTTTCATTCATAGAAAAATTCGCAAGAGATCTATTTTAACTCCCTTGACTTGTGATGTCCCTTCATGAGTAACAACTAAATGTAACCAAATCTCATGGGCGGATTTGCAATGAATAACCCTAGCAATAATCATCATCCAATGCTTGAAGCAAGGCATAGTATGCCTTAGCGTTAGCATCAAAACCTTGGTGGCAATATCGAACCACGTGTCCTTATCACCATCGAGTACAGTAAATTATTTGGTCACCGCCTTTGCAACTCGACTTCCTAGATATTACAAAAATATGAGAAAGTTAAGGTCATCAAACTTGGGAGGAGACTTGATGCTATCGACCATGGATGCAAGCATGGTTCAAAGACTCGGCCGAGTCGGAGACGAGTCGGCCGAGTCGTATCCGTCTCGGCCCGCTCCGAGACGAGTCCGAGTCGCGAGTCGGTCGACTCAACTCAGAGGAGGCCGACTCGGCCGAGAATCGGAGTTGACTCGGTCGACTCGGCATTATGATGATGATTTTGTACCTTATCGCAATTCAATGTGAAAATAACTACATTAGCATGTATTTATGAATGTAGTTTGTGTAATTTACTACATTGTGCATGTATTTTGATATGCTTCTACCGGCGATGCGTGTATTTATACTTTCGCTTTATGTTTAGTATACTAGGTGATATATTTTGGACATGTGATACATGAATATGAATGTCTACATTTTTTTTAAGATTTGTCATGATTTTTTCAGAATTTTTTGAGCTTTCTCTGTAACGTTTTGCGCGTATCGCCCGATACCGATCCGAGTCGCCGAGACCGATCTGTCTCAGTGCCCGCCGAGTCAGCGGCCGAGACCGCGACTGTGAACCATGGATGCAAGTGTGTGAAGCAAAAATGATTAGCAAATGAGGATCTCTCTAAGGTGATTAAACCAAAATCTAGAGAGTCATGGCTCTGAAACCAATTGAATATCACATAGAGGAAGGTGAATATGTGATAATGCTAATCTAATGCGGAATGTAACAATTTAAGCAAACAATCAAAAACGGTCAACTCAAAACAAGAAGTGAAGCCGGATTCCCAACCAAGAGTTCTAGAACTTCTCCTCTTAATTTCTCTAGATAAGAGTTGAAGTGCACAATTACCTTCTTTCATATATGAGGCAAAACCGATAGTCCAACAATCAATAGCAATGTAATAACACAAACGCAATATGATAGTAAGAATGAAAATAGCAAGTATGAGTACAAGTAGAACAATAAAAATAAAAGAAAGAATAAGAGACAAGACAATCGCAAACACAAATCGTTTGTTTCGATATTCGAGCAACTTGCTCCACGTCCCTGCCTTCACTGCGCGAAGGATTTCGCTATCCACTCAAGATCACCACAAAGGTCTACAACTACAAAGTCTACCAATACCTAAAGTACACAACTCTAACCTTCAATCCTCTACACAAAAGATAGCACTAAGCCAATAAAGTTTACAAACTATTGGCAACCACAAAAGTCACAAACTTTCTCTTTACAACTTCCTAGAGTTTTGAGTGAAGAAATGAAGCTCGAAAAGTTTGTGAGAAAAATTCAATTGAAAAATGAACTTGAGAGCTTAGAACTTGCTGAAAATGATTTTGAATTGAAAGCTCTTGAAACTTGAAAGCAAAAAACTTGATTTTTTCTTTAAAACTTTTGATTTCAAAAACTTGTATATAAACTTGTTAAAAGCTTCTCCTACAATGACCCATATATATAGGCAGTAGGTAAATATCATTAAAGATCTAAACTAGTCATTAAAACACTAATAAAGTCCTAATAAAGTGAAATATACCCATTTGAGAATAAGACAACAGTTTGAAAAGAGAAAGTCTCATTTTATTTGAATGTTGGTCTAAACGGTACAGTGGAGCTAACAAACCAGTGTGCAACAGTCAAATACTTGACCGTTGAGGAGCTCACTTGTAGACAGTCTAATAGGCTTGTCGACAGCTGACTGTTATGAGCTGTCGACAGTCAAAGTGGGCTGTCGACAGTCAGCTTCGAAATACAAAGAACCTCTCTGTAAATCCTTATTGACAACCCCTTCTCAGCACTATTAATCTGTCAAAAGACAGAGACAAAAATCATAGTATTTTTTAAATATTTTTGAAATATTTTTTATATAAAACTTGTCTTTGGTAACTTGTGCAAGTGTGTGTGAATCTCAAGCATCAATTCAACATCAAAACTTAAACACATCTAATTTCTTACAAAGGATTATACTCTCTTCAAGTCTTCATCAAGAGGGCTTCTCCAAATTTTCATGCTTTGATCATCCGAGCTTGAATCCCTTCCTTGAATCAACTTGATCACTTCATAACCTTCCTTTAGAGGAAGAAAGAACCTAATTCTTTTCTCTTGAACCATGTAAGCTTAAAAACTAGAACTTAATTAGTACCAAATGACTTCATATGGTTTGTAATCATCAAAACAAAATCGAAAATTGCACCCTTGGGTCAACAATTAAGTCTTTAATTTTTCATTAATTATCACTCTTTCAAAACATAATATATCTGCCTACATATAGGCTATAAGTCACAACCACCCACTACAAGTCACAACTACCCACTACAATAAGTTAATAACTTCTTAACTACCACCACTACTTAGCACACACTTAATACACAACTACAAATATTAAATACACAAATACAACTGAAATATAATAAAAATTAAAGCTAAAATGTTCTCATCAATTCTCCTCAAATGGGAAATAACTCCACCCCATCGAGTCAATTGCAGAACTGCTGTTACTGTGGTAAATTTGGTTCTTGCATCTCAGATTATTAATCAAGCTGCACTATAAATTTATCTAAAATGTTATCAATTTTCTCTGCTGTATAGGATGAATATCTGAAAGTGAAAGACTCTCAAAAATTGGCTTAGAGTAAGGCTCATCAACCAGTGGAGTTTATTTATGAATAACCTAGACCTCTTAAACCACTTAGTCAATATTGAAAATAGCACCGATGCCAAATCTATAACATAAGTATTATAATTTAAATTCTTTTAAGATTTTGAAAAGTCTAGTGCTACGAGCATGCAAATCTTTAACAATTTTCCAGAAAAACCATTTCAGACGATTCTAAACCTTCACAAAATTGTCAACACTAAAAGTTTTAAATTTCTTTCCTGATGTCAAATCATAACTTATAATTAGCGTTGCTTGGTCAAGTATATCAATGATTTTCCATGTGTGGCAAAATATAATGCAGACTCAGATATTTAGGCCTAAAATACAGACTCAGAAACTCTATAATGAAGTGCAGTAGAGAACTTAACTTAGTGTCTATCATTGCTAAAAGAGTCTTCCAAAAGATAGCTAGGGAACTTTAACTCTCTATTGGACATTTAAAATTTTAGGCACTTGGATCATCGGATCAACAATATACACGACCTCAATCAAAAAAGATTATCAGAGGCATAACCTTAAAGGTATGTGACAGTTTACATGTTTTGATAGTGAAGATGAGAGTTATGTAAACAGGTAAAGATAGAGGAGATTCACCCTTAAGTTTAAGGGGAATGGAGGAGAAGTTGATAATCTGTAAGGCATCATGTTCTCCCATAACTTCATGCTCAAAAATTTTGGATATAGATCGAGCATAGATGATAATATCCTTGAATATACCCACATTTTTTGTCACGATATAGCTCCAGAACTTGTCCTCATAGAAATAAATATTTATTGGGCCAAAGCATTGTTGCTTGATCTCTAGTGACAACTTATCAACTTGCCCTTTGAGTTCAATGTGCATGGTAAGATTCATCCTATGGTATGGCAAGTTGGGAGGACTAGCTCCTGGGGTTAAATCAATGGCGTGTTGGATGTCACACGTTGGTGGTAGTTTGTCCAGGAGGTCTTCATGAAGACTTCAGTAATCCCCGTAATCACATGGATGAGTTTGGGGGGAATCAAAAAAACTGTCTTTAGGTGAGACATCAGTAAACTCCGTAGTTACAGAGGTGACTTCAACAAGCTCTATTATCACTGGGATGGCCTCAGGAGGAATTGAAGTATTGAACTCTTCAATGTCATCACCCTGGATTTCATCAGAGACAATCTTCAGGTTCTTCCACCTAGTAAATGAATTCTTCAGTCACTCTAACTCAGTTATAGACAGTTTATCAATGACAACTCTGAATGGGCTCGGTGCCGACAGTAGAGGAGGAAAGCGTTGACGATCAGAGCAGACAACGACAATAGGGATTGGCCGTAAAGGAGGAAAGGGCCTTTGGATTCGTTATAGGTGGTTTCCTAACTTTGGCGACTTTCACTGGGCTTGGACATATGTCAGCAGTATGTCTATAATCTTGGTATTTGTTACACTGGATTGCAGGACAGAGTGTGGAGAAGTCCCTTTTAGTGTTTTGGCCTTTATTGTTACTTGTAACGCTTTTGTCTTTAGCGTCCATCTTATATGCTGGTGTTTGTGTATTATCTTAGTGTGAGTATTGATATGACATGGACTTGAATGTTAGGACTCGGTGATCCTGACTCCTAAATGTAACCTAAATTGGGAGCATCAGAGTGTTTGAACCAAAGTGTCAGCTTTTTTAATTCCACGGGTGCAATCTTGATTCATATGAGCCTTTATGTCATACCAAGTTCCAATAAGGTAAACTCACGGAGATTCTTAAGGGCATACCAATATTGACTTGCTTGGGCCAGTCAACTTCATAGCAGCAAAGCTAACTTTCTCAGCTTCAGACAATAAGCATCGTGTGAAGTACCTATCCATGTCTTGTAGCCAATCCAAAAATTTTGCAGACCAGAACGATCAGAATAATCTAGACGATCATCAAAAGTTGGTATGTCTAATTGGATGCTCTTCAAGTATCGATCAACATGATATTGTTTATCACGCCTTTCGTATTGTTGGAACCAAGGTTCTAAATATTGGATATTGGGATCGTATCGGATGGGGTTTTTCATATCGGATAGCAAAGGAGATATCGGGGATAAGCGCACATATCGAGTGTTCATATTGGACACTAAATATAATGAAATATTGATAACTAAAAGTTTATTTAGTATCATAGATATCTACCAAATAAAAATAATGTAATATACATGCTAAGATGGTAAAAAAATAATGTACATCTGCACGCAGTCGTGATTTGTGCTCAGGGGGAGATCGTCGCGCTCGGGGAATGAAAGGGAGGCAAGTATTGTCGCCGTTAGTTCACGGAGGAAAAAAATTAGGGCTCGATTTTTATGGAGCCCTAACAATACAAACAACACTTATATAGTAAGGTAACGGGTCGGGTTTGGGTTCAATGCTTATGGGTTCAAAAAAATGAACCCAATTAAAATAAATCCATATCGGTCGATATTGCGCCGACTCATATCGGACGATTTATCAGCCGATATTTTAAATATCGGCCGCTTTTTACTGCAAACGATATGGTGAATGATTTTCCCATATCGTACCGACAGCAGGCAAAAAATGAGATATCGGTCGATATCTCAGCCGACATTTAAAACAATAGTTGGAACAAACCACGTTGTCCTCGTTCATGGAGGTACTCGCGAAAGTTCTTAGTCCTATGCAAAGACAAAGGTATGCTTTGATTTGGAAAACATGCTATCTATAAACTTCATTGTAACATCTCATTTTGTTAAGAGATCGAGATCATTGACTCTTTCTTTTTAATCTGATGCAAGGTGTTCCTGTCTAAACCTTGTGCTCTGATACCAAACTGATGTAAAACAGTATATGCGCGCATTGTAGGAAACCAGTGATATACTTGAAGTCGCTACGTTTCACCAAATAGAATGATCTTCGGCAGGAAAGCGATTCAAAACTAACAATGCTGCAAATCGATTTAAATAACATTGCAAGCGTAGCTTTGAACATCTCTAATCTTAATGAAATTAAAACAATAAGCATGCATGATTGCGACAGTCCTATTCGCAATATTAAGACAAGCAATTCACAATATAACAGATTCACACATCCCTCCATATAGTGGCTGCAAGAAAAGATAAAATTTTAGAGATAAACTTGCAGTAAAACCTAACAAATAACTCGAATGTTTAAATAAAACTCACCGATATGGCTCCTGCTATTATTATCTTTGGAGTTGATTGTGTCCGAATACTTGCAGTTCAAGGAAAATCTTGTGGATGGAAACTCTCAGGAAAACTTTGTTTTTGAGTTGGGCTAGCATTTTATCGAATGACTATTGCTTTTCGTGCTCAAGGGGAGTTGCTTGCTCAACAAGTAAATGAACCTGGCCGATAAGATGAACTTTTGATTTTCTGATTATAGATGATATTGGACGCCTTCAGATGATAAAGAACAGTGATCTTGAAGAACTGGAACAGTGTATCATAGAAAATGGAGGGGCTCTGATGTTACAATAAAAAGGATCAATGGCAAATGTTTTGCTGGAAAGCCAGCAGAGGAATCTCCCAAGTACATTAAAAAAAATGTAGTGGACAAAGGGATAGATAGCAGAGGAAGGGTAAAAGTGAGTTCAAGTGCTTGTGGAGCTTAGCTTAAATAGGCAACAGTGAGGGAGAGAACAGAGATCAGAGGAAGACAAGAGAGGTATGGAGAGAAAGAGAACATGAATAATGTTCACTTAAAAGTCCAAGTGCTTCCAAGTTGGGATTTCTGGTGCTTTACTGAAACAAAGAGAGAGGGAAGACAGAGAGGAGAGAGGGAGAAGACCAGAGAGAGAAGACAACAGAGAAAGTAAGCAGGCAATGGAGTCTTTAATTTTTCATTCGTCATAATTCTTTCAAAATATAATACATCTGCCTACATATAGGCTACAAGTCAACCACCCAATACAAGTCACAACTACCCACTACAATAAGTTAATAACTTCTTAACTACCACCACTACTTGGTACACCCCCCCCCTAGTACACAACTACAAATATTAAATACACAAATACAACTGAAATACAATAAAAATTAAAGCTAAGATGTTCTCATCAGTGTTACTGCACTTACAGTATATTATGGTTCATGGTTAAGTATGTACAGCAGTAGTATTACCTTGATCGTTGTGGTACAAAGGGGCATGCTTAATTGGACTGCTATTTGGAGTCGCGGTACACTTGGGAACACTATGTACTTAAACCACGCAAACATCAATATATATGTAGCGCACGATAATAACAGCTTGCATCTTTTAGTATCTGGAAAGCCCTTATGTGATACTTATTCAGAACATAGAAAGTAACATCGTTAATTTTAAGGGAAAAGTTAACAATTCTAATGACACTAACATTCAAGTTCAAACCTAAGCTTTAAAGCCAATTGTTTGTCTCAGACTCTCAAACATCACAAATGATTTTAACAAGGAAACGCTAAATCCTGAAGCAAGATAAAATGAAATACTTAGTGAAGTAATTACTCTCTCTTTTTAGTTTCTGGATTGCTAGTTTTGGTGATCCAGATGGAAAATGTACCATGAATCAGGTCACAGGAACTGAATCGAAATTTCGGGGGGTTAGAATGAATTAGTAATACTGATTTATCTCCTAACTATCATTTCTAGTAACTTCCTATTTTGTGAGATAAGTGCAGTTAAATTCTTCTTTGAATGCTTGTTAACTAGGAGAGGTTGCTTGTCTGTATTGCCACTGCATACCTCTACAATCCTTTCAGCGGATATTGAACCATGGCTTCTTAGTTGACTCAGTCATCATCCTGATTCTAAAGAAAAGCAGCTTGACAGATATCCCACATGTTGCATGAAGATTGTTTTCGGCAACATGAATCATCATGTTTTCGGGAGACAGGATCTACATATGCATATTTTTTCGAGGGAAGCTATCTAACTTTTCCAGTGGTCTAAGTGGTAAATTTCCTTAGTGAGGCTCGTTCAGCGGTCGCATTGTTGGAAATTTCAATTTGACATTGCGTTCTCAATTTCTAATTGTTGGTGATCCTGACTATGAGAATCTATGTAGCATGGACACTTCTATCATGAAACCGTGCCATGTCGGACACACGTGTATGTGTATTTATAAAAATTCGTCACGTGTACGTGTGTCGTGTCCATTTCAATATTGTCGTGTCCGTGCAACGTAAATGAAAATCACTTTTAGTTGCTTTCTATTGTAGTCCTTTTATTTGCTTTTATTGTAGGCTTTTATTGTTTAGTTCCATATCGCTTGTGATGGAGAATTTTTCTTGTAGTAACCTATTTAAAGAGGCTCAACTCAATGAATAAAGTAGACAATGAATGAATTAAAATTTTCTAGTTAAAATCTCAGGGCTCTTGTTCTTGAGATTAGGGTGTGAAGCCCGTGGTGTAAGGGGTGTGAAGCCCAAAATCTATCTGGTTTTTATCTTTATCTCTTAAACCCTAATTTCTCTTACTTATTTTCTTCTCAAAACACTAATTTCTTATTTCTTTGATTTGAAGTTGCGATCTCCCATATTACATCAGTTTGGTATCAGAGCTCTAATTTCAATCCCCCTTCAAAAAAAAAAAAAACTTTTCTTCCCCTCTTCAAAAAAACCCTAGATCTACTCTCAAAAAAAAGTAATGTTCCGTGAACAGTAATCATGCGATCACTATTCCATGAACTGTAATCATCCGATTATTGTTCATCTTCACCTTCGAAAAAAATTCTCTTTTCTTCAAACCCTAGCTTTTTCCACTTTCCATATCTAGACCCAACCCTAAATCTACTCCCAAAAAAAGTATTGTTCCGTGAATAGTAATCATTCGATTACTGTTCATCTCCCCCCCCAATCTCAATCTCCATCATCATCACCATCACCCATCATCTTCTCCATCATCATCCTCCTCCACCATCTGGAACCCTAACCCTAATTTCCTCACCATCACCCACGACAGCAACAACATACCCTCATCCCCATCGCCTCCACCTCCATCATCATCCTCACCAGCTCCAGCAACATCATCCACACCATCTCTGCCTACAGCATCTCCATCCATCACCATCATCGTCATCACCAGCCCATCATCTCCATCCTCTCCGCCACAACCAAGCCTGCCCCTTCACCGTCACCAAAACTCAAGAGCTCCTCCATCTCCGCCTAAGCCTTGCTCTGATCCGTCGCCAACAAGCTCTTCAATAGCGCCCTCGTCCTTCCTTCCCGTCTCACTGAGTCAGTTCAGTACAGCCAGCTTGCAGAGCCCGTTTCTTACCCGTTTGGAGTCCGATTCGAGTTCCATCTGAAACGTTGGGTTCGTGACTGAGTCACGAAGCTACTGGGCAGTAATCACAACACTTGGGTAGCAGATCTGACCTCCACAAGCCTATGTTTGGAGCCTTACTATGCTTGCAGCAGAACAATGATCCTTTGGGGTAATTTCTGAGTTCTTACACTGAAATTTTGATTTTAACTCTATAGGATTTTACTTTTGTGGAAGTTATATAAATACTGATGCTGATGAGAAAGAGGTGAAACGGGATATGTATACGGTTGTCCCGCATTTTTTTAGCTCTCATAATCGTTATAGGTACGAGGAGTGGCCCAGTGGGAGAATCATCTTGAAGAATTCTTCAGTTATTTCCCTTGACATCTGAACTAAGTATTGTTAAGTCCAAATGAGACAGGTAGGGAAAGCTTATTGACGGTGGCAAGACAGTCATATCAACTGTCGAGATTGGTTTGTCTTAAAAGAGCTCCTTCGTAATCAGTATGCTCCACACATTGACGATGAACCAGAGTCAGGGCCACATGTTGTTGCTCAGTTGGTGTCATTGCAATAAGAGATTTTTTTATAGCTCACAGAAGTTGTAGAGCTGCATATTGAGACCCTATAAATCGTCCAGCAGAGCCTACTATGGAGTTATTACCATCTTTGGTAGCTATAAGGGCCTTATTATCATTGAGATCATCTGATGAGTATGATCCCTTGCAGATAAATCTACAAGAGACAGGTTCACATGAGATCAAGCTACTTATGGTGCAAAGTGTAGTCAGTTCAGTTTTCATCAAGGATGATTCACATCTGTCTGCCACTTGTGATTGGCTCGACCTACTGTCTTTCACATCTGATCTATCACAAAAATCAGTTCCACCTCCACCATCTTGGTTCAACTATGACGCGTCAGTGCTACTTCCTCGACCACCATCTTGGCCTGATTAAGGATGTGTGATGAGATTCAATCCGGTTAAGCTTGACTTGCCACGAATGCTTTCAAGTCAAAGAGAATTGATGAGAATCACTTTTAGTTGCTTTCTACTATAGTCTTTTTATTTGCTTTTATTGTAGGCTTTTATTGTTTAGTCCCACATCGCTTGCGACGGGAAATTTTCTTTTGTAGTTAGCCTATTTAAAGAGGCTCAACTCAATGAATAAGATAGACAATGAATGAATTAAAAATTTTCAGTTAAAATTTCAGATTAGAGTGCGAAGCCCGTGGTGCAAGGAGTGTGAAACGCAAAATCTATCTGGTTCTTATTTTTATCTCTTAAACCCTAATTTCTCTAACTTATTTTCTTCTTATTACTTTGATTTGAAGGTGATTGCAGTGTTCGAAATATCGGCCGAGTCGGATACGACTCGGCCGAGTCGTATCCGACTCGGCCCCCTCCGAGTCGTATCGGAGGCCCGAGTCATTCGAAAATCGCCGAGTCAACCCGACTCGGGTCTGACTCGGACCCGACTCGGTCAACTCGGCCGAGTCGTTCACGACTCGGTCAACTCGGCCGAGTCGTTCACGACTCGGCCGAATTGACCGAGTCGGGTCCGAGTCAGACCCGAGTCGGGTCGACTCGGCGCCCGTGACGAAGCGCCTTTAAAGGCGCTGAGGGAGAGAGAGAGATCAAATCTCTGATCTCTCCTTCTCTCCCCGCGTCGCCCTCCGTCCCCCCGCGTCGCCTTCGCCGTCCCCCCGCGTCTCCGTCGCCGTCGCCGGCAGCCGCAGCCGTCGCCGTCTGCAGGTATTTCTCCCTCTCCCCCTCTCAGTCTCTCTCTCCCCCCCTCTCCCTCTCTCTGTGCCTCTCTCTCCCTCTCTTTCTCCGTCTCTCTCCCGCAGCGACTGTCTCTCTCTCTCTCCGTCTCTCTCCCCGTCGGACTCTCTCCCTCTCAGTCTCTCTCTCTCCGTCTCTCTGTCTCTGTCTTTCTCTGTCTCTCTCTGTTGGACTCTCTCTCCCTCTGTATCTCTCTCTCCCTCTGTATCTCTCTATCGGACTCTCTCCCTCTCCCTCTCAGTCTCTCTCTCTCCCCGTCGGACTCTCTCCCTCTCAGTCTCTCTCTCTCCGTCTCTCTCTGTCTCTCTCTCTCTGTCTCTCTCTCTCCCCCTCTGTATCTCTCTCTCTCCCTCTGTATCTCTCTATCGGACTCTCTCCCTCCCTCTCAGTCTCTCTCTCCCTGTCCCTCTCTCTCTGTCCCTCTCTCTCCCTCTCAGTCTCTCTCCCTCTCCCTCTCAGTCTCTCTCTCTCCCCCTCTCCCTCTCTGTCTCTCTCTGTCCCTCTCTCTCCCTCCCTCTCTGTCCCTCTCTCTCTCCCTCTCTCAGTCTCTCTCTCCTCTGTGTGACTGTCTCCCTCTCTCCCCTCTGTCTCAGTCTCTCTCCCTCTCTCTCTGTTCCTCTTTCTCTCCCTCAGTTTAATTTTTATACATGAATTTTAATATCTACAATTTTTTATGATTTGTCATGAATTTTTCATAATTTTTTTGACGTTCTATGTAGCGTTTTGCGCGTATCGGCCGAGTCCGATCCGAGTCGCCGAGACCGATCCGTCTCGGTGCCGGCCGAGTCGGCGGCCGAGACCGAGACTTTGAACCATGGGTGATTGCGATCCTTCCATATTACATCACTGACACTTCCTTTAGGTTTTCACTCTTCCAATTCCTTTCACAAGTTGTTTTCTCATTGACATTGAAGTTAAAGATTTTTTTACAAGAATAGTGGAGAAAATAACAAGATATTCATTAACAATTCGGAAAATTATAAATGAAGATATGCCAAAGAGATGTAAAGAATTAATGGGAAAGAGACAAGGATTCAGTACTATTTTTACCCATCATGGAAATGACATCATAAAAATATGCAATTTCATACAACAATTCTAGGAGTGTCTCTATTTCATTTTTTTAACTCTACCATAAGTTTAATAATGCTTAGACACCTTTTATTCTCCTTATGAACACAACCCAGGAGATTTTTTATTGTTTAGTCTTCCTAGAAGCCAAAAAACTAAAGATATATGCCCAAGGATATTACGAAAAGATTAACCATCTGATAAGTCCACATTTGCTAATACTTAGAACTTGTATTAAATGATTTTTATAAGTTAAATTGTGCTAAAGAGGAAGTGATATTGCAATTTTATGACTTGTATATGAGAGATTGGCTTCAGACCCTCCTTTGAATAGCTCAGCAAAAGAAAGTGTGTTGTATGACCAGGAGATCATCATCAACCTACAACCAGTAGTCCATGTTCATTATCAGTGTCACGCACATAAGGGGCAGCCACACACACAATGGGGCAGCCACCACACATGCAGCATGGCATAACTGAGTCAAGGGATAAAGCAGCAACACAAGGCCCATAGCACAGCCAAACTCAAGGGACAGCCGACACAAGTAACAAAGCTCAGACAAGATTCAGAAATCCATTTGGGCAAATCATCGAACATGTGGCGGGCAACAGAAGTTCAACCCATCAAGAGTTCAATTGAAACTGAATTCGAAGTCCCAAGCTCTAGCAAATCCCAATCCAAAAGGCAAAGAAAGAAGATAAATATCAAAATTCAGTAGCAAAGTTTCAGTTAAGATCAAACCCCAAATCCGATTTTTAAATTCGCAGCCAACCGAAGCTTCCAAAAAGAAAAGAAAGGATTGTTTCAATCCCAAAATCCAAATCAAAACCAATTCAACACAAATCAACAGGTTTGGATAAATTCAAGTGACAGTAAGGAAGGAGATAAGGAAAGAGTTTGGAGAATCAAAATACTGGAGAGATAAGAAGAAACCCCAACTAAAATTTCAAAAAGCCATCTAATCTCCAACAACTGCACTTATAAAAGGGGCAGCCGAATTCAGAAAAAGAGGGAGAGAAGGAGGCTGACAGCGGGATCAGAACAAGAACCAGCAGAGGATAGTTAGCAGACATCAACGCATCGGAGATCGAGGAGAAGAGCCAGGACTTGCGCAGATCAAGACCAGAGCTCGCTGGAAGATCCAGAACCAGAGAAGAAGAGGAGGAGCTTCGTGGTCTTGATCGAAGAGGAGAAGTAGGCGAGCTCAAGTCACGTGATTGTTCAGATATTTACTTTTTATTTTCCTTTTATTCTCTCTTTTTGATTGGAATCTAAATTTGTGTTGAAAATTCTTTTTTCGCAATGAAAGTGATTGATTTATTTATTAATCTTGCAAAAAGCATGAGTGAGTAGAAATATTATTCTTGGGTTATGAAATCTAATTTCTATGACTGATTATTATTCCAATTTTTAGATGAGTGATATTGTGCTTTTATTATTATTTCAGTGTTTGAGTAATTGAACCCGAGATAAGTTACGCCTAGGATTTAATCTGAGATAACCTATGCCTAGGAGAAGTTGTTTTTACATTAATTTAATATTATTTTCATTATCATCCCAATAGTCTATACATATTGGTGCTTCTAGCATAACGAATTGATAGAATATGCCTCGATGAATGAGAAAATTATAAGTGACTTCACAATTCCAAGCCATGGATTTAGGTAGATTAAAAACCCAAGAATTGTTTGAAACTGATATCTCTTGAATATTCGATATTTGCTTTAGTCTGATTAATTGATAAATTAGAAAAGATAAAGAAAATGTCATCAATTGTTTTCTCTAACAATCTTTGAAAAGAAAGTCAACAAAATCTCTCTGTGGTTTTGACTTAGACTCACCACTTTACTCGCTTGCAGTAGTTGGTTTTAAATTTTAATTTGTATCATTTTTTACGGATTTAACGACACCGTTTAAAGCGATCCCCATCTCTCCTGTCAAGTTAAACAGCATTCTAGAATCTAGACTCTCTCACCCGATAAAAGGCTTCATTCATTAAAGACCTTTTTTAGGGTTGTTTACAGAATAATACCTTGGTATTTCACCCCTTTTAAAATTAAATTCCCCATACTAAATTTTTCACGCAAGAGCTAAAGGAATATATGCAATCACCATAACTCGGGCACAGTTAGGATTTGGACTTTCTGTTCAGTGTTTGAGAAATTGGAAATAAGTAACTTGGGAATGGATTAACCAATACGGGTTAGACATTTAGGTTTGGTTCTTTGACTTGCAATATCTCTCATTCTCTCTGTCTCATGAACTAAACATAGAGAGGATGCCGCTTGCACCCATGTGAAAACTCTAACTCAATTGCACAGCTTTGCATCTAATTTGAATATTATCCACAAGAAACTATTTTTCCACTAAAAAGAAATTTAAATGCAACTCAAAAAAATATTAAGAGATTTGGTGGCTCTAACAAGGAAATCTTAAAGTATTGATGGTTTTAACTATTGAACTATTGAGTTCAGACAAGGATCGCAAACAAATGGATTTTGCTAGATTTTGTATGTGATTTTGATGACTTCTAGTTGCACATTTATGTGTATGTCTAGATAGCTCTTCACAATAGCTTCCAGGAGTGCTTGTGTGTGTGCGCGCGCGCGCGTGTGTGTGTGTATGTGTGTGTGTAAAGAGAAGAGAACCAGTACATTTTTTCACCCTTTAATCACCCTCGTTAGGAGGGGAAGGCCGGTCTAGGGAAGCTAATAATAGAACTTAAGCTCAAAGATCCAAAGTAAATGTCTAAATGATGTGACTTACAAATTTAAATCAAAACCTTTTAACATGTTTTATGACAACGAAATAAATACAGACATAATTGTCTGAAAAAAGAAGTCAAAGTCCATAGTTTAATACATCCATAGTTAAGACATCCAAATTGAGAGTAAACTGTTCTGTTGATGATGAGATGATTCCAACAATGATAACCCATGTAGACCAAATTTTATTGGTCTGGATACTTCAGGACCTTAGATCTAAGCAACTTGATATTGAAAGCAGTCAATTCCCATGGGAAACGGAGGCATAGAATCCAACTAGTAGTTCATTATCTGAACATTCTAAAGCCGGTGTTAGAACTGAACTACTTGATACAGAAAACTTGTATAATTTTGCCGCCAAGAAACATAACTCAAAAATATTTGGCTTTTATTTTTTTATTTTTTTTATATTGAAACTTCATGACCTTGGATAAGCGGTACAGATATCCCACTTTAGTTGTATGACATGTAACTTGCCCCCCCCCCCCCCCCCCCCACCCCCCCACACAACAACACGCACACGCGCAGCACAAAACAAAGCGCACACATGACACACCAACAAACAAAAAGAAAAGGTATAAAAAAGAAAAGAATACATAGAAGCAAATGAGTCTGCACATCTGCACACAAAATCCAATGTTACTATACTAAAAATGCTTTCCCCCACACGCAATGCAATATTTCGATGCTAAACATGATTTCCTAGTTCCTATATAGTTCTATTTAGCAATAATAGAATTTCATAGCATGTGTTTCAATCAGCATTTCAAGAATAGATGTAATACATGCTCTCGATAATGAATCAGTTGGGGAGAGTTTGTGTAGCAAATCCTAACATAAATTAAATAGCCAAACAAGTGCAATTGTTTTTCAGTAAGTTGTTATACCTGAGAGGCAGCAGAAGCTTCAGCTGCATTTTTGGGGTCAGCCCAGCTGATGGTAGGTGTGCTTCCATCAATCTTAAAGTTGGCACTAGTCATTTTTCCTCTCGCATACTCAGCACAAGCATGGTTGTAATACTCAACAAAAAGGAAGCCACGATTGCGGTTTGGATTTTGTGGATCCTGAAATTATAACTGAAAATACTAAGAGCACGAGTAGAAGTTTCATGGTTGACAAGCTCACATTTCATCAGGAAAAAAAAGAACACCTTGAAGCATTCAATATTTTCCACCCCAGGACCAGTCTCATCAAGAATTTTCCTCGATTCTTCCTCTGTCAAGTTCTTGGGAACATTTCCAATAAATAATCTGTGTTTGACTTGAGATATCGAACATCTCAAGGATTTCCCCTGAAAAAAAGAGAAGGAAAAAATAAATATATAAATAAATAAAGATATTACATTCAAAGCCAGCAATATAGTCAACCAGTAGAATAAAAAAGTATATTACCTTAAATTCTTTATCTTGTATCTCTTCAATGGCCTTCTGTGCAGCATCCTTTGTTGTGAATGTAACAAAAGCAAAACCCTTGCTTTCTCTTTTCTCCTTATCCTTCACCAATCTTACCTGTCAATGTTAGACATCCCACACGTTAAACAAGATTTTATTAACTAACCAGAAATATCCAATGTGATAATGCCTTTCTCGCCTCAAAAATTTCACCAAAGGGTTCACAAAGCTCTCTCAGGTCCTCCTCTGTTGCATCACGAGGAAGGCCACCAATGAAAACTTCTGACCCGTGAGGAGGAAGAGAGAGCAATTCAGCTCGCTTCTCTTTGTCAACCTCATCTTTTGACTCAATTGGTTTTTCCTCGTGATTCATGGGGCCAGAAGTATCAATGGCCTCATCAGACTCAGAAACTCTGCCATGCTCCTCATCTTCAAAGCCATGGTCTTGCTCTTGCTCTTGCTCTCTGTAATCATCTCTGATTCTCCTATAGCTATCGTCATCTGCAGGCTCTTGCTCCCCATATTCATCTCTTCTTCTATAGCTATCATCACCTGCAGAATCTTGGTCTTTGCACTCATCTCTTGTTCTCCTATAGCCATCATCTTCTGCAGGATCTTCATCATCCATCATGTCTTCAATGTCATTGTCTCCATCAAGATCAATTTGTTCCTCAGCTTCGACTGATGCATGTTGCTCAGCCATAGTTTATGCGTGTCACTTTTATCCTATTGCATGCTTGAACCTTAAATGAAATAATCAACACATCAGTGAGAACCTGTTAAAAACACAACAATTCAGGAAAGATGGTGGGTGCATCATCATCTACAAACAGAATGAGAACATAATATTAATAAGCAGCAGGATTACATAATATGTAAATTTCAATGTCCTAGTTAAACTGTACAAACAATAGCACTTCATGTGAACTAATAATTTTAGTTATTTTCTTAAATTGGACACCAGAAAAGAATTTTCACAGTACACATGATGATAGGTTCTGTGAGCAGAAAATGTCGACACTGATTTACTGTCAACCAACATCCAAATGACTTGTCCTGTTTGAATATATATGATTCGTAGAACATGTGCATTTGTGCCCATCCAATTCTGCACAAATGTTGCATTCACAATCATTTTAATAGGCCATCAATCGGTGGTAAGTTTTTGCCTATCTCTAACTGTTTCCTACACTTTTGTGGATGACTGGATGGGCATTCACTATATACAGACTGAAGATTCTTTTTGGCACACAATTGCTCCAGGAGACAAATTTTCTACAACAAGGAGACATGATGGGGTAGTTTCTTTTAGTTGATCTAGAAAGTTTTGACCATAGTATAACTAGTTGAGGCAGGACAAAAACAGAAGAACGGTTTGAATGCAGAAAGCAGATTTGTAAATGGATCTCCTTGTCAGATCTGAATTTGAGCAATTTCAATTAGTTTCATGGAACTTTTCACTTCATGTAAGAAGTGAAAGAACTGTGATGTAATTTTGTTCTTTGGCTTATAATATACCCATGACATGGATATAATTCCCTGCAGAACACCCCATCACTTTGCCTCTTCATCAGGACTCTTTCCCACATTGGTGAACCTTGAAGCTCCCTCCCTGGTTGGACGAGCTTAAATTGCATAGCCAATAAGGTAGGTCCCGACCTGCCACTGGCCTTCCTGATTTTATAGCAAGGCCCTCAGCCCATAGTTGCGGCAGCCTGAAATTTGGATCCAACACATAAAGGGTTCAAAACAGGCACTCCATAAATCCTTAATATTTGGTCAGTTCTTTTCCGGCACTTTCTCGAACATGAGCGGTGCTTCATGACCGAACCCATCAAGGGAAAGATTTAAATGGTGATGATGCTGTACAATATACAAGGTTGTATTATTTGACACCAGTTTACTTCTGTTCTCTTCATGGTAACAGTAAACTCAAGAATGATAAATTACAAAGGGGAAGTATCATAACTAAATCCTAAAGCAGACCTTATATCATGACATGAACATCAAAAAGCAGCTAATAACATCAAAATGATGAATCACAATTGAATTGTCCTCAAATTATATGTATCCATCAGGTTCAAAAATGTAAACTAAAACAGCTGGCAACAATAATTGTAAAATGAATACTCAAGGAGTTTAAAGATCCTTCAACATAATAGAAAACTTTCATGAGCTATCTGTTTATCATTGATGGGTCAGGCAACGTGGCTAAAATTTGGTCAACGACCAACTATTTCCTGTACAGACTGCAATTGTATGTTATGTTAGTATAGAAAACAAACACAAAGATCCTGAAAATATTTTCAGGCAATATAACATAATGAAGAAAAAGTATAACTCTTTAGAAACAAACAAGATAGAGCTGTTATAGAAAATAAAAGTTGACAAAAACATTGAATGAATACAATATTTGACCATAAATGTTCGAGGAAGAATTGGTTCAGATAATGGAACAATGTAGATGTTGTATTCTGAAATTTGGATTAAAAGTTAGAAAACCATATCCCTGATTTAGGACCAAATTGTTCACAATATGGCTGATGGAAGCTGCTTTTGAGAAAATACCCAAATGAAATTTTCAAATTTCCACAAAAAAATGCCCCTGTTTTAGTCAACATAAATAAACAGGACATGTTTTTACTAGTCCATTCTGTCTTCAAACAGAGTTGATACCTCCAAATTCATTCTGATACATGACTCTGAATGAGAGAGTAATTTTCACATGGACCCTTGTGAAGGAATACCCAACATTATTGGCTGTATAGCATGAGGATTGGGTGTTGTTTCTGCATAGAATGTTACAAATCGTAAGATAAAGTAAAAGTGATATGGATGTTTTTATCTTGAGAATCACTTATGTATGTACCCTGCAATAACAAGGGTTAGAGATTGAGAATCCAGTTTCGGATTCGGTTCGGATACATAAATGATGTTGATAGGTTTCAGTAGGTTTCAGAGTGGCTTGTTTCAGTGATTAGTACATACATAACTTTTCATTCGGTCTGCCCACCCTCTGTTCCCCTTTAGGATATGGCCAAGTCAAGATTTCAAAAGATTAATAATGTAAAGAAAAAAAGTTATAGTGTATGGTGAACATGTGGAGAAAGTGATATGTTCTCTTATAAACACATTGAAAAGATTGTAATACAAACTCTACATGAATTTATGTACTTAGTTGTACAGACACATGCAAATGGATGAAAGTACCTATAGCGTAATGGTGTCCAACAAGGATACATGTGGATTCATGTCGCATACATCTGCACCCTATCTGTCACATTTCATCATCCGCAACATGAGTCAACCGCCTCCAATCAGCGTGCCAAAAGAAAAAAGAGCATGAAAAAAACAATACCCTTGGAGATCACCATTGCTACTCCCTCCTGCCTTGGACATCACCGCGGCTACTTACTCTGAGCTGAAGCACCGAGAAAAGGACCAAACCTTTAAAGGAAGCATGTGGGATGGGTTTGCAGTGGGTTCAACCACTTACCTTTAGTTAAAATCCAACTGCATCTTCTTTAAATGATGAAGGTTCAGTTTGGCCCTTCATTTAACTTAATTGTATTGAGTTTAAACTAAATGGAAGCGCATTAAACCTGAACCGACTTCCATTAAGAGATGGATAACCATAACCCTAACCGAACTTTAGCATGGAGGGCACTAGATGCAAGCAAAACAACATGGACAACAATAATAATGGGAAGAAAGGGGTGATAACAGCAAAGAGAGGCGGCGATGATGGTGGAGCAAGGTAATGAATCCATTAGCAAAGTTCTTCTCCCTCATTTGATGGCAAACTAAAGGCAGTGGAAAATCGAATCACAATGAAAATAGGTGACTTCTATCTCGCTTGTTGTTCTTTCTTTCTTCTTTTTTTTTTTTTTTTTGGGTAATGGATCTCTATGAATTCATTCCTCTCTTCCTTCTCTCGCTTTCTAATTTCCTGGGATTATCCTCTCTTTTCCCCTTTTTGCCTCTCCTTAATTCTTACTCTTAACCCATTACAATGCACATTGCTTGTGTTATTGGCATAAGACATTTATATTTTTAATTACATACCATGTGATCAATATTCACCCATTAATTTTATTTATGTTGACTGTTGGTGTTTGATCCTGTACATCCCCATCCCCAGTACATAACATTAGCCAACTTTATTAAATCTGATGATATAATATTCACAACTAGATAACATAGCTAGTGTCTCTCCACACACACACACACACACACACACACACACACACACACAGATATATATATATATATATATATATATATATATATATATATATATATATATATATAGACTTGTATCCTTTCAAAAGGATTTGATCCTGAATCCTTCCCACTCAAATTCAACCCTCCAACATTTGAATATAAGATCCACTCTGTTGAAGTTGATCTATACTATTTCAAGTATCTATAAACCAAAAATCAAGTGTTTTAAATACTTTTTGCTCATCCATCAAGTAGGGGAAAAACGGACGGCCTAAATAGTGAGTTGGTTAGTTTAACGGTGTAGAACATTTGAAGTCTAACAAAAATTAGTTTATAGGGGTTTTTAAATGTTTAGATCATAATGAAATGGCCGGATCGAGAATTTGTATGTCTAAAGACATAGATCTAACCAACTCACTACTTTCGGCCGTTCATTTTGCGTCGCTTGATGGATGGGCAAAAAGTATTTAAAACACTTGATTTTTGGTTTATAGATACTTGAAATAGTATAGATCAACTTCAACGGAGTGGATCTTGTATTCGAATGTTGGAGGGTTGAATTTGAGTGGGAAGGATCCGGGATCAAATCCTTTTGAAAGGATACAAGTCTATATATATATATATATATATATATATATATATATATATATATATATATATATATATAGAGAGAGAGAGAGAGACTAGTGTTATTCCGGAAGGATTCGAGGCCGAAGCCTTCCCACTCAAATACAACCCTACTATATCTGAATGCAAGATCCACTCCGTTGAAGTTGATCTACATTATTTCAAGTAAATAAAAATCAAAAATCATGTATTTTTAAATACTTTTTGCTCATCCATCAAGTAGGCGCAAATGGACGGCCGAAATAGTGAGTTGGTTAGTTTAACAGTGTAGAATATTTGAAATCTAACAAAAATTAGTATGAGTGTTTAAGTGCTTAGATCATGATGAAATGGTCGGATCGAGAATTTGTATGTCTAAAGACGTAGATCTAAAAAATATGCTATTTTCAATCGTCCATTTTGCGCCTATTTGATGGATGGGCAAAAAGATTCAAAATACATGATTTTTAATTTTTATTTACTTGAAATAATGTAAATCAACTTCAACAGAGGGGATCTTGCATTCGGATGTCGTGGGAACAATTCAGCCTCGAACCCCTCCGGAATGACACAAGTCTATCTCTATATATATAAAATAGACAATCGAAAACAGAATATTGCTTAGATCTACATCTTTCGATGTACAAATTCTCGATCTGACTATTTCATCATGATCTAAATACTTAAAACCCCTCACACACCAATTTTATATAGATTTCAAATATTCTGCACCGTTAAAAACTAATCAACTCACTATTTCAGCCGTCCATTTTGCGCCTACTTGATTGATGGGCAAAAAGTATTCAAAATACATGATATTTAATTTTTAGTTACTTGAAATAATGTAGATCAACTTCAACGAAGTGGATCTTGCATTCGGATTTCGTAGAGTTGTATTTGAGTGGGAAGAATTCGGCCTCGAATCCTTCCGAAATGACACAAGTCTATATATATATATATATATATATAATATATATATATATATATATATATATATATATATATATATATATATATAATGGGTAAAGTGTTCTTAGTGTGTCTCCTTAGCTAACTTAAGGAGTCGACCCAAAATGCTTGTATATAGAAAATCATGTAATTTGAGCATTTCTCAACCATCAGTCAAATGTTCTTTGTTCTATTGTTGAAAAAACCGTTCATTTTGTAACAATTTGATGCATGGTTAAAAAGCATCAAGAGTGCATGATATTTTTATACACGATTACTTTAGGACATGTAGATCAAAATGAATTGAGTAGATCATCCCTAAATACGATCTGAAGTTAGACTAGGATTATAGGTCATTTGCGTAGATATTGAAGGAGATACACTAGGAACATTTTACTATATACATACCTACATACATACATATATATATTATTTTGAAATTGGTCATAGCCAAGATGTGCGCATATCTTGAAATTTTGGAATTTTGAAGTATCCACTACCAGTGTCATATCGTGTCGGACCCCGTACCTTTCTAGATTACTAGTGCAACCTTGTTTACGTGTGTGTATATGCATAACTATATTAATATGTCTATGTCAGAAGCTCGCATGCATGCACATACATGTTTCGACTTGGCTAGTCAGAGGATGCATGTGTGAGCGTGTGCCACGCATGTATTTGCGTATATAGGTATGTAGTGCTAAAATATATGGATCTACATGTATGTATGCAATATGCATATACTTTATATTTGTATATATATTTACACTATATATATATATATATATTTGTTTCTGGAAGGGTTCGAGGCTGAATCCTTCCCACTCGAATACAACCCTACGACATTTGAATGTAAGATCCATTCCGTTGAAGTTGATCTCCATTATTTCAAGTAACTAAAAATCAAAAATCATATATTTTGAATTTTTTGCCCATCCATCGAGTAGACGCAAAATGAACGGCCGAAAATAGCATATTGCTAAGATCTACGTCTTTAGACATACAAATTATTGATCACATTTCATCATGATAGATTTCAAATATTCTACACCGTTAAACTAACCAACTCACTATTTCGGACATCCATTTTGCGCCTACTTGATGGATGGGCAAAAAATATTCAAAATACATAATTTTTGATTTGTAATTACTTGAAATAATATAGATCAACTTCAACGAAGTGGATCTTGCATTCGGATATCGTAGGATTGTATTTGAGTAGAAAGGATTCGGCCTCGAATCCTTCCGGAATGGCACAAGTCTATATATAAATATATATAGACTTGTGCCATTCCGGAAGGATTCGAGGCCGAATTCTTCCCTCTCAAATACCAACATCAGACATTCGAATATAAGATCCACTCCGTTGAAGTTGATTTATATTATTTCAAGTATCTATAAACTAAAAATCAAGTGTTTGAATACTTTTTGCCCATGCATCAAGTAGGAAAAAAACAGATGGCCTAAATAGTGAGTTGGTTAGTTTAACAGTGTAAAACATTTGAAACCTAACAAAAATTGATTTGTAGAGGTTTTTAAATGTTCAGATCATGATCAAATGGTCGGATAGAGAATTTGTATGTCTAAAGACATAGATCTAACCAACTCACTACTTTCGGCCATCCATTTTGCTGCTTGATGGATGGGAAAAAATATTCAAAACACTTGATTTTTTATTTATAAATACTTGAAATAATATAGATCAACTTCAATAGAGTGGATCTTGTATTCGAATGTCGGAGGCTCGAATCCTTCCGGAATGACACAAGTATATATATATATAATATATATATATATATATATATATATATATATATTATATATATATATATATATATATATATATATAATTAGTTATATGTGTATTTATGCTTTGACATGCATATTTTTTATTTAACGAAGCAGTATTAGTCAGTAAAATTCCTTTCCCCTTTAATAAAATTTTATTTGAAGTTTTGATCTGCTTTGTTTGAAACGTACAAAGGTCATCAATACAAGTTGAAAAATAACTATGCATGCCTAAAACATGGCTAGGACACGCCAATATGGCCAAATCACGGCCATTGCACACAACTATTAACCAAATTCAAGTTTATATGGCATGCTTTTAGTTAAATTCCTAAAAAAACACTAGGTACAGCTAGAATCAATGCAGCTGCATCTCATTTTTTTCAATGGAGTAATCTGCTACCTTTTGGAATATTCTTCTAATTCTATTGCCTATTAAAAGTCAATTAAAACTTCAGAAGAACAAGAACATCACAATATGAACACTAAACTTCACTTTCCTCTTTCACCCTATGAAAATAAAGCAAGATCTGAAAATCAAATAAAAATTGGTGTATCTGGCTTCAATTTTGATGAATCGAGACAGATACTTAATCTATCTTTTTTATCTGAAATTATTATGTATCTTTGTATTATTTAACTTCTGCAATATTTGAAATATGCGATTCACGTTATATAGGAAAAGTATGATAAACACACCATGCATCGCAACATACTTCGATTCATTCAATCATATAGTAAAAGTGCGATTAACACATCATGCATTGCAAGATACATCCAATTCTGATAAGTCTAAATATTTCAGATAATTTGATATCCTTTTTGAATGATCTTTATAGATTTATCAACAGTTCAAAGGCAAAAAAAGTTCAACCCATCGAGAGTTCAAATTGAAACTGAAATCCAAAGTCTCAAGCTCCAGCAACTCCAATTCAAAGTTCAAAGCCAACTGAAATTCAAAATTCCGATCTACAAGCTTTAGCAACAATTCAAAACCCCAAACCAAATCTAACTCTCAGATCTTTGAAAGCAAATCAAAATCAAAGCCCAAATCAAGAAGCAAATCCCAACCGACTTCAGTTTAAAACAAATCCCCAACAGCCTCTAGCTTATCCACAAAACAGCGAAGGGAAGAGATAAGGTAAGATTTTTTAAATTCAAATGAAGAAATCCCAAAATTAAAAATCAACAAATTCAAATCTCAAATAGCGAAAGAAGATTGGAAAAATCTGAACTCCTTGTGGGTAGATAAGAACATCAAGCATCGATAAAAGGAAGGGGGGAGAGCAGAAACCAGAAAGAACGAGAAACCAGAGAACCAGCAGATCCAGAAATAAAAACATCGAAGGAAAGCTAGTAGAATCAGAAGCAGAGAGCAGCGGCAGCAAAATCAAATCGAGAGAAGTCTCTTATTCCTTCCTTTCTTTATCTCTCTTTGGTGTGTATTGAAAAGTTTGTATTGAATATTAATTACAATGAAAATTATTGATTCATTTATGCAGAAAATTATGTGTGAGTAAAGATTTTCCTTAGGTGATGAAGGTTGAATTCAATGGTTGTTTTAATTTATTTATTTTTAAATGACTGAATTCATGTTACATCTTGTCAATGTTTTGAGTAATTGAATCTGAGATAGATTATACTTAGAAGTTAAATCCGAGATAACTTATGCCTAGAAGATATTTCATCATTGATTTTATTTCACCAATACTGAGATATGCTATAACTATTGATATTTATAAAATATTGCAGTAGATAGGGTATGTCTAGGTGAGGAAAACTATTTAGCATGATTTCAAGATTCCAAGCCATAAATTCAAGTGGATTCTAAACCCAAGATTGTTTTGAATAGATTCCCCTCCCAAATACTTGATAATTGCTGTGATTAGGTTAGTTTTAGACATCTTTATTAAGAACTTTAACAAAAATCTCTCTGTGGATTCAACTTGGACTCACTATTATACTAACTTGCAATAGTTGGTTTTAATTTTTAATTTGTATCGCTTTTACGGATTTAACGACACTGTTTTCAATCGAACAGATTCGCTGATGGAAACATACACAACCTCATCCAAAAAAGTGATAACATCACAGTCACTGTTTTCAAACTTTCTTATAGATTAACTAAGTGATTACAGTGGTTGTGTTTTATGGCCTTCACAGTTCTACAACAATATTTGCCTACAATGTCTGAAAAAGTGCAGCAACTTCATGCAAGGAAGGACCAGCAAGCCTAAAAATCATTCTAATGTCCAGAAACTTTTACCACTTGCTTTCGACTTGTCTCAATGAAACAAGTGGATTACAGGCTGCTCCAAAGTGACCTATTTCGGAGTCAATTGAAATTGTATGTCACATTTTTCTTACCTTGTCACTGATCACCAGACTTCCAACCTAGTTAAGCAGCAATAGTGGAGACTTCTTTGGCTTTTAGTAGCTTCAGCATAAGTATTATGACTTTTTTTTTGTGTGTGTGTGTGTGAACATGTGTTTCATCAATTTTAATATGAAACAGAATTAGCTAAGTAGACCAAGGACAATGGATATAAGCATAAAATATGCTTAAGATAATACTAAAATACTCTCATTTGTATTAGACAAGGCACAGGTGTTGCCAAGTTTAGTAATAGTGACGAATAACCAATAAATGTACAGGCATTCATAGCAATTAAAGGAAGCCTTATCACGAGCAATGGCAAAATTTGGGCCAAATTCAAGGAAAGAGAAGGGGCAGCAGTTAAGATAAGATAGGCTGTGATATAAGAGGAAAATGGACATATCAAATCTTCTAGGATATGCAAATGTTGCATATAACATATGAGTGATCTCCAAGAAGGTTAGCACAAACTGACAATAGTAGTAGGAAATTTCTTATGAAGGCATTTTAAGTTATAATTTATCTCTGCATTTCAACAAGTCTATTAGGGGTTGTTTGGTTGTAGAGAAAGGAAATAAGTAAAGGTAGTGGGGGCCCACATCAGGAGAGAAATGAGTTGGAATTCGCTGTGCAGAGTGCAGGGAAGCATGTAAATAGTGCATCCCTCATCAAGAAAGAAATGAAAATCTAGGGATGCTTGTTTGGTTGCAAGGAGAGATGGGTGAGGAAAAGAGGTGGTGACATCGGTCCCACCTCACTCTCATTTTTGTTTTAACCAAAAATACCCCTCTCCTCTCTTTTCAGTTTTAATTCTAAAATCTGATGGACATCTCTCCAGGATTCCGATTCTACACCAGGAGACGTCGTCGCACCCTATCAGTATGGATCGATTAGGACTTGAAGATTCAAGCTGTATTAAACCAGTTATCCTAGTTATTTGCTTTTAATTATAATTTTTATTATTTATCTTTGGTAGTTATTTTAGTCCCATATCGGTTGTGATGGGAGATATCCGTTGATGTAGGCCTATTTAAGGCCAAGACCGGTATTGAATTCAGTAGTTTTTGAATGAATTAAAAGTACTTTGAAAGCTTTGTAGCCTGTGTGCTTAGGTGAAAAACCCTAGGGAGATAATATCATGAGACAATTCTTCCTGCAGTGACCCCTATTATCACAGATTTTGCTGATGTGATTCCCAAAGACCTCCCAAATCAATTGCCACCGATGCGGAACATTCAATATGCCGAAGTACAAAGGCAAGTTGAAGAGTTGTTGAATAGAGAATTCATACGAGAAAGTTTGAGCCCTTATGTGATCCCTACGCTATTGACGCCAAAAAAAATGAAACATGGTGAATGTGTGTGGATAGCCGTGCTATCAATAAAATAACGGTAAAATACCGCTTTTCAATTACCAGGTTGGATGATATGCTTGACATGATGTTCGGTGCCACTATCTTTTCAAAGATAGATTTGAAGAGTGGTTACCACCAAATTCAAATCCGCACGGGAGATAAATGGAAGACAATCTTTAAGACCAAAGATGGGTTGTATAAGTGAATGATTATGTCATTTGGCTTGTCTAATGCTCCAAGCACCTTCATGAGAGTGATGACACAAGTATTACCACCCTTTATTGAAAAGTTCGTAGTCATATATTTTGATGACATCCTCATTTATAACAAATTGACGGAGCAACATTTGGATCATTTCTAGCAGGTCAATGTAGTTTTGAGAAAGGAAAGTTTATATGTCAACCCTAAGAAATATACCTTTCTTACAGACCAAGTCATCTTTCTAGGAGTTGTTGTTTCTTCACAAGGGTGTCTCTGCAGACCCGATAAAACGCTATTGTAGAATGGCTGGAACAATGCAACATTCAAGAAGTGAAGAGCTTTCATGAGTTAGCCACTTTCTACAAACGATTTTTCAAAATTTTAGTACCATCATGGCCCTGATTACCAAGGTTCTAAATATCGGATATTGGGATCGTATCGGATGGGGGTTTTTTCATATCGGATATCGGATATCAGGGGAGACATCGGGGATACGCGCGCATATCGGGCATTCAAATCGAACACTATATATAATGAAATATTGATAATTAAAAGTTGATTTAGTGTCATAGATAACATCTACCTAATAAAAATGATGTAATATGCATGTAAAAATAGTAAAAAATAATGTACAGTTGCACTCAGTCGTGTAATAAATTAGTTATTTCATATCGGGCGATATATCGGGTGACTTATCGGCCGATATCGGGCGATTTATCGGTCGATATTTCAAATATCGGTCATTTTTTGCTGCAAACGATATGGCGAACGATTTCTCCATATAACGATTTCTCCATATCGTATCAGCAGCAGGCAAAAAAGAAAATATCGGACGATATCTGACTCGGCCGATATTTAAAACAGGGCCGATTACCAACTGTCTGAAACAAAGAGAATTCGGATGGACTAAATTTGCTGCTAAGGCATTTCGAGAAATCAAGGAGAGGATGACGGAAGTCCTGTTATAAGATTTCACGAAAGCTTTTGAAATCACTTGTGACGTCTCAGGCATTGGAATAGGTGGTGTTTTAAGTCAAGAAAAGCACCATGTTGCCTATTTTAGCAAAAAATTAAATGATACTCGGCAAGAGTATTCCACCTACGATAGGGGTTCTACGCGGTAGTTCAAACTTTGCGTTACTGGCGCCATTACTTATTACCACAAGAATTTGTTATTTATTCAGACCATGAAGCCCTAAATATCTCAACTCCTAAAAGAAACTGAATTCGAGGCATGATAGATGGGTAGAGTTCCTTCAAGATTACACTTATGTCCTCAAACATAAGGCCAGGGTCGAAAATAAGGTCGTTGATGGACTTAGCCATCGTCGCGCTTTACTTTCTGTCATGAGTACTAAAGTAGTTGGTTTTTAGAAAATCAAAACATTTATGAGTCATGTTCTGATTTTGTAAATATATAAACTGTCTGAAGGGATAGCTTGACTCATGAGGTTGATGGCTTTCTCTTGCAAAACGGGTATCTATTCCGCTCCCGTAAGTTTGTATCCTCGCACCTCCTTGAGAGAATTTTTAGTTTGGAAATTACACGCTAGGGAGCTTGCTGAATATTTTGAGCGAAACAAAACAATTGAAGCTGTAGAACATCGTTTTTATTAGCCAAGCTTGAAGAGAGACGTCGCTAGGCTTGTTGGTCAATGTCGCACATGTCAACTAGCTAAGCAACGGAAACAAAACACTGGCCTCTATACTCCCTTTCCGGTTCCAAATTGCCTTTGGCAAGATGTCAGTATGAATTTTTGTACTTAGTCACCAAAAATTGCGCGAAAGCATGATTTCATACTTGTTGTGGTGGACCGTTTCTCGAAGATGACCTACTTTCTACCATGTTCTAAAACTTCAGATGCATCTCAAATCGCTATGATCTATTTTGATGAAGTTATTAGGACACACAGGCTGCCCAAAATAATTGTATCAGACAGGGATGTTAAGTTTACGAGTTACTTTTGGAAAACCCTGTGGCATAAAATGAGAACTAAACTTCAATTTTCTACTGCTTTTTACTCATAAACCGATAGACAAACTGAAGTAGTCGATAGGAGTTTGGGTAATCTGTTAAGGTGTCTAGTGGAAGAGAATATAAAAACATGGGATCTTGTGTTACCTACCGCTGAGTTTGCATGTAATAGTTCTGTCAACAGAACCATAGGAATGAGTCCATTCGAGGTAGTACGTGGTTATCAACCTAGACAACCTATAGATTTAATTCTCATGGCACCCCATCATACTAGGATGTCTGAGTCAGCTGCATCATTTGCATAACATATGCATGACTTGGATAAGGAGATCAACAATCAAATTCAGAAAAGTAATGCAGACTATAAAGCTCATGCAGATTTACACAAGAAGGCACATGAGTTTAATATAGGAGACTACGTGATGGTTTGGATTCGTCCGGAATGGTATCCTCCTGGTACCGTGAAAAAATTGCATGCACGTAATGCATAACCTTTCAAAATTTTGAAAAAAAACAATTCCAATGCATATGTAATAGATCAGTCACCGAATTTTGGCATTAGTCTCTCTTTAATATTGAAGATCTGATTGCTTATAAAGGTCCAAATTTTTCTCCAAATAATTTTTTATTGGATGAGCCTTCCCATGAGCCCATTTCTGAGGGACCCTTATTACCTCCACTTCCTAAAATACAACCCACCCATACGGCAGAACAAATTGATGAAATTATTGATGATCAGATTGTCTCTACTAGAGATAGTGGTTACCACAGATTTTTAGTTCGTTGGAAAGAACTACCTGATTCTGACAACACTTGGATCAATCAGAAGGAGCTCCAACTGTTGGATCCTAATCGTCTAGAGCACTATGAAAGCCGAGGAGGTTCGCATTCGATATAGTCGAGTTTTTCCCAACTCTGAGGGAATGATGGAGACATCTTTTCAGGATTGTGATTCTATACCAGGAAACATTGTCACACCATTTGAGTATGGTTCGATTAGGGCCTGAAGATTCAAGCTGTATTGAACCAATTATCCTACTTATTTGCTTTTAATTGTAATTTTTATTATGTATCTTTGGTAGTTATTTTAGTCCCATATCGGTTGTAATGGGAGACCTCCATTGATGTAGGCCTATTTAAGGCCAAGACTGGTATTGAATTCAGTAGTTTTTGAATGAATTAAAATTGCTTTGAAAGCTTTATAGCAGTGTGCTTGGGTGAGAAACCTTAGGGAAAGAATCCCTATTGTGTTGGTCCCCCATCAAAATCTCTTCTCCCTTGTCACTCTCCACTCCATGTCCCTACAAAATTACCAAAATGCATCTCCAAATAAGATTTAAAAATTTTTGGGCAGTGCTTTCTCCAAATTCTCTCTTTCTAGGCAAGCAAGAAAAAGATGAAATACTTGTTGTCCATATGTTATTGGGGTGGGGGCATTTCTCCATTTCCTTCTCCCAAGTCTGGGCAAATAAACAGCCTTAATAGAATCTTTGCATTCAATATGTCAACGGAGAGGGTGTCACGACACTGAGTTGATAGGCACACAAAATCTGGTTAACCCTTTACATAAGGCTTCTCATCTAGCATAGAGCTTCATGATTTACATACGTATACAGGAAGAGGCTATGATGATGAAGATGATGGAGTTCTAATGTCCGTCTAATTAGTATTTTTCACTTCAGGACTTTGTAGAAAAAGAGAAGGTACATATTTTCAAACTCTTGTAAAAGCTTTCTCTCTAGGTATCTCTCCTTTTTCTCTCTTTTTTCATCTCTAAATCAGTATTTCTCTAAATCAGCATTTCATATAGTAGCTCACATCACCTTTACGCTGCTATGGCAGTCTAGGGGCCATAACAGTATGATGCACAGGAACAATATGGAAAAACCGAGTCTGTTTCTTTTCTTAGTGGTTGCATTGGACAAATATGTGCATTATATCTATGGATGTACAGGTCAAAAAAAAAGCCACAATACAGAAATTTAGGATTGATTGAATCATGTTCTTAGCTCTCGGTTGCATTTGACAAATCTAGATTCAGGATGCAAAACTAAAAACTGATCAAACCACTTATTCATATGAAAGCACAAAGAACAACTAAAAAAAAAAAAAATCTAATCCTGCTGGTCATCAAGCTATGTTTCTAAAGACGAAGGATATGATGCAAATCATCATTTGGAAGATGATGAGTGGGAGCGTTACCAAGTTGTTTGTGATGTGAAATAAGATAGCTCTTCTATATATGGATCAAAGTTTGGCCGATTTGGCTTTTATTTGTGACTGAGTAGACTACATAATTTTGGCGTATGTTTCATAAAGTATACCTTTAATAATTGAATTTGGAAATTCATTAGGAGTAAAGAGAGTACCAATAGTCTCCTTGTCATATATTGGCATAATGTTCCCTTAATATGAGTTAATATCGCCTGCTATATTGGTGACTATCCCATATAAGCAATGGAACTGCTACAGGTTATCTAAAACATTGCTCAAATCTTTGCTTATGTTCTCCATACTCTTTTTTTTTTTTCCCTCTTCTTGTCTACTAACAACCACACAGAATTCCTACAAATCTAACTCATCAAAAACCTAGGTTCTCATATTTAAAGCTCAAAATCCATCTTCCCAAACATATATCATCAAACAAAATAAGCATTGAACCATTCCTAATTCACCCTAGTTTGGAGTTTCACTCTAAGCTTACATCCTTGCTTTTCATTTCTATTCTAGATTTGCTTGTCATTCATAAAAATCTCTAATCCATCTTCTATTGGTTATTTTATTGTACTAATGCTAGGTCACACAGGTTTGGTACTGGGGTCATTTGGTCCTGATCCTTCTTCCCCTACCCCCCCCCCCCCCCCCCAAAAAAAAAAAACCTTCCTTTTCCTTTTTTGATATGTTACCCTTCTCATCATGTAAAAATTGCAAGCATTGGAACCAGTTAGTAAAAAGTAGGCGGAGACTTCACTAAACTGAAGACGTTGTTCCAGCAAGATTTCGGAAAGCAAAATTTAGAATTAGGTTAGAAAAATCTTCAATAGAGGAGTTGAAGGTTGAAATGCAGCTACATGATTCTTCTTTAGCCACAATAAATCAAATAGAATCAGGATGATGTTATCCTTACCACTCAACAAGAATAGAAGTGTATGATCAGATGGATGAAGATGAGAAATCCCGGGATGGCGACTGTTTGAGGTGCAAAAACGCCTTACCCTACTGCCGAAATAAATGGTGGGTTGTATTCAAGATGCATAATAGGATCCACACATAAATAGATACAAAGAGTTTAAGACACCCTCTACAAAGCAAAAGCAACTGATGAAGCTAGTTCTGATCACAAGGGTCATGAAGGACATGGGAGTCAGGTGGGGTTCAATGTGTGCAGAAACAGTTGGAGTCATATTAACTTGCATTTATGATTGTTTTTTAAGTTTGACGTACTTCATATGATACTAATCAAAGATTGATACAACTTAGTGTCCATAGGAACCTACTATATAAACGAAAGAACTGAGGGTCTATCTTTTTGCTGTGGCTCAGAAAGGGATTTTAAGGCTTTTTAGCCCTTTTTATGCAATCTTTGTTATATTTTCCAATATTTCTATATGAGGTATGTAGCAGCCGTAGTCTCAGTGGAACCAGCATTTTCTCCTGCAGAATAAAAAAATGAAATTGCATTCGTTAAACTCTGTCCAAAGGTATATTCATCTGATCATGTTCCCAAATCCCTTCACATTTTCCAATTTCTAAATCCTATATCCACCCCCCTCCCCCCCAACCCACCCACCACCATTTTATTCATTGCCCAAGTCTTTTCTGCTGTTAATAGCCATAAAAACTGAATTCCTACTCATTTTGTTTCGAAATCTCCAAGTTTAAGTATGAGGGCGTGTTTGAATCAGTGTATTAAAAAGCCGACAAGCACCTAGACGGCGCTTAAGTTTTCCTTAAATTATAATTAATAACGGGAAAATACCCATAAACCTCTCAAAAAATGATCAGTTCACAGCCGAGATTTTTAGATTCAACCATTAAATAACGAAGGATTAGGCATGATTTCGCAAGTCATTAAAATAGCAGAAATAGAAAATGAAAAGGAGCAGCAGTGGCCACGGCAGCGGGAGGGAGACGAAGAAGAAAATTAAAATTAAAACTAGGGCATGGAGTTAAATTAAACTAAAAGTATAACTTTACCTACCGAAAGAGATGGAGTCGCTGCCGGAGGTCGTCGGCGGGTGGTCGGAGACTCTGCGCTCGAGAGAGAACAGAGATCGAGTGACAGAATGGGAGGTCGAGATGGAAAGGGCTTTTTACTTTTAGGTTAGTAAACGGGTTCAATCGGATTTAACGGTCCAACCCGATTTTGTAACCCATCCCTCATTCTCATGCCCGCTTGGCCCGCCTCGCCTAGGCTTTTCCTTTTTCTTCCATTTTTTTTTTTCTTTTTTTTTTGGCCTAGGATGGGTTTAGTAGTCGCCGTCGACAGACTCGAGACTCGCGAGCTATTTTGATCTTTGTGGAAGCTAATTATGATCCCAATATAATTGCGTAGAATGGAATTATTTGATTACGTCGTCATTGACTGGGAGCTTCTCTCTCTCCCAGCGAACTTAGTTTTCCTTGCTATTGAATTCCATCTATTTTTTGTAGTACACTCCTCTTCTTTGTAGTTCTTTCTCCTTCCCATGACGTAAGTCCTAGGATTTTTCTTTAAAAAAATGATTGTGAAATAAAAGATTTTCTTCATGTTATATATTTATTTATTGGGCATATAAGAGATTAGAAGTATTAGAAGGAAAAATATTATTATATAAGATGTACAGGTATGCTACTTTGATTTCTCCACCGTGGTGCAAACGAATTAAGTGAAAAGCTTATCCTTGTGATATGATCACCAACTCTTTTGTCAAGAACCCTCTAAGAACTGCGTTATCTTACCGTCTTTAGCATCAATTATTCGGTATCCAAAAAGTTTGGTTCTTGAAAAAGAAGTAGAGAGAAGAAGAACTTGATCTTCGTATAAAATATTGCCTTTTAAAGACTTCAACGACAACTGGCTAATTCACCTTCCTATCAAAAAGAAAGAGATAAATTGCAGGAAACACCTTTGTACTATTAGAAGCATTACATCAAAACCCCCTGAACTATGAAAACTTGTACATTAACCCCTGACTGTAATATAGTTAGTTTTTCTGTCTAAATTAGTCATGTGCTTTACACGTGACCAACTTAATTTTCTTAATTACTTCAGTAACTCATTTATAAAATTATATTTTATTAGTCTCACTTTTCTCCTAATTATTTTCTTTCTAAGAATACTCCTAAGTATTAGGAATTTGGATCCTCTCGTATACATTAAAATTAAATAATGATCCAAATCGACAATCTAAACCGTTCATTTTCCAATAGACAGCTGTGGTTCTTTTTTTTTTTTTTTTGACTAACATCATACCCCCCAAGTAGTAGAGAGGAGGAGAGGAGCATAGGGTTATGGTGATGATGATGTCGGTGGAAGAAAGAGGAAGTGGTGGAGGGAGAAGGGGAGGAATTCATATTAAGTTAGGATTCACATTGGGCCTGTTTGGTTAAGGGTGAAAGTGAGGAAGTGAGGAATTGAGGAAGTGGTAATAATTCCCTTTGGAACTTGGGAATTGGTTAGTAAGTTTTTCGGTGTTTGAATGTTGTTGGGAAGTGTGATTTGAAAAATGTTTTGTCTTTTCCGGTGTTTGGATGGTAATGTGAAAGTGGAAGTGGAAAAGTTGACCGTAAAATAATATTAAAATAAAAATTAATTAAGAAAAATAAAAAATGGACTGTAATTAGAATGCAAGTGAGATTTACATGATCAAAAAATTAACTGTTTTGTGCTACAACTTATTACAAATGTGATTTACATGACCACAAAATTAACTGTAGCACTCTAGAAGTGAGGAAATGATTATGTAAAAGAGAAAAGAGAAAAGGAAAGGGATTTTCATATTTTCCTTTTCCGGTGTTTGGATAGATAGGGAAATGAGCAATTATACTTCCTTATTTCCTTACTTCCGCCCACTTCCTTGCAACCAAACAGCCCACTTCCAAGAAGGAAATTGAGTTGGATGGTGATGGTGGAGAAGTGATGGCAGTGATGTCGGTGATGATGGGTTTTATGAGGAGGCAGACGTCGAGAAGGAAGAGATGATGATAGTATCGGTTTTTAGGAAAAGAAAGAGAAGGATATAAAGGTGGTGGTGGCGGATGGTTGAGAAGGTGATGGTTGATTGTGATCCAATTTTGCATATTTTACCATATCATTCCCATGCATTTTTGCAAATAAAAATATGATTTTACTCATCTTCTCTATATTTTTGCAGGTCCACACTCAAATGGAGAAAAGGCCCAAAATCTCTTTAATTAGCAATAATTAAAAGAGATTAATTCAAAGCCCAAAAGAGAGCCCAAGATTAAACCCAGGATCTAGAGAATTCTACACGCCAGCTCAAGATTCTAGAAGGCCACGTGGATAACAATCTCGTAACAAACTTGTAACAAAAATCTGGGATCCAACGGCCACAAAAGTGCCGCAATTTGCCGCCAAATTTCCGCAAAATCTGGGCCGTTGAGTCCCAGATTTCTGCCACCTGTCCGTCTTCTGGAGACTTCTCTCTGAGGCTATAAATACAGGACCAGGGCTTGCGCAACAGAGTGTGGATGAGAGATTAGAGATTAGAGGATAAAGCTTTGTAATTTAGTATTTTTTCTCTAGGATTTTAGTAGTGCTCTAGATCTTCTTCCTCCCTAGAAATTCTGCAAAAGAGAGTTGTAAGAGAGAGAAAGCTTGTGTACACCAAGGAGTGACAACTTGTGAAGCAAGGATTGATCCATTCTCTTCTTCTCTACTTGAGCATTTTCTAGTATTACTTGCTTTCTTTACTTCTAGCTTTACTTTACTTGCAATTTAATTCATGCTTTACTTTTCTTTTCTTGTAATGGCTAGTAGCTAACTTTTCTAACATGAACTAGCTAACAACTAACCTTGCTAACTACTAACTCATGGGTGATTGCTATCTTTAATCTTGCAAGTTGTATGGTCTTCTCTTCTCCGATGGGTTACTTTCATGCTTGGCTAGTATCTTGTTGTAATTCTCCATATGATTCATGTGTGCCTCATTTAGAGCCTTGTCTAGAACAAGTGCCTTGATGGAACATGGAGATGGATCACCAATATGCTATTTGTTGTACAACTTCTTTACTTCCATTAATGAATGTTGTATCTTCTTCCTTAGCATCCCTTGAGTGTAGCTCTTTTGATTCCATTATTGAAAGTCTAATTTGTAGGCCTATGACATCTATGAGGCTACAAGATAAGTCCAAGAATGATCACCGTCATCCAAGTGGGAAAGTAATTAGACCAACACGCAAGACAAATCTATGCCGATGAATCAACATGAGGCATGCATTCACCATCACGGAGTTTAGTAAGTTTAGCAAGGAAGTAAGGTTAGCTAGTCATGGTTTTCTCATCTTTAAAGTCTTCTTCAAAGTTTTCTTTCTTTTAGTTCTAGTTCCAAAGCCAATCTTGTTTTGATTTCTTTTCATTTTTCCATAATGCACAAATCCACCCATTCTTTCATATTCTTTTCCATGCTTCTTGCATTTGTGTAAATACAAAGAAGAATCTTCGTTTTCTTTCTTCACTACCAACCGTAACGCTTCCATCGCAAGCTCTCCCTGAGAATCGACTCGGTATAGCCCTTGCTATAACGGAGATTGGAAAGGGTATATTAATCATATCAAATACATTTGTGGAGTAAACAAGCACTAAGGTTGATTCTAAACCTTCTCTCTTTTACATAATATTTGTGCAAATACTTCACACATCTCTTTCCCGATCAAATTTTGGCGCCGTTGCCGGGGAGAGCAACGGTTTTTGGTTTCAAGTGAGAAACTAAACGAATCTTCTTTTCTGTTGCAGGTTACAGGTGAAGAAAACAGGAAAATTTGCGTTGCAGTGACATATAAGTGGCTCTGGGCTTCTGCTCTTGAAAGCAGAAACCAGAAGCCCTCTGAATTGTCGCAGAGTCTGGGCATTTTCCGCAGATTTGCGGCAAGGAGGAGTGAACTCCTAACAAGCTTTCTGCAGGGCTTCTGATTCTGCAAAACACATCTGCTGCAGTACTTAATTTCTTGTATTCTTCACCATACTCCTGCTAATAAAGTCAACAGTAAAAAATTGGTTGAAATCGTTAAAAATTGTTTAGACATTTGCATCATTAGGCACGTGTCTTTTCAATTCTTTTACTTTTACTGTTGAAGAGTGCTGGAGGTAAGGTACGTTTTGCATTGCATGTAGACTAGGAATCATCTCTTGCTTGATTGTCATGCTTTGAGTGTATCCTAGTTATATATCTTGTACACTTGCATAAAATCAATTTTAAGGGCACTAACCCATAAATAAGATAAGGTGGGGATTTTATCACCCTTTCCTTAGCCCAAAAACCACCATCCCAGCACTCACTAACCCAAGCCTAATTTAATAAAAAAATAGACGTTGGCCCTAGGGACATCTCGGACTCATTTAGGAGATTATCCTAAGGGGGAAAAGTGTTGGAAATTGACTCTTGTAAAATCAGTGTCTAGGAAAGGGATTGAGGGCCGAAAGCCCGAAGGTTGGTGGTTACTTAATTAAGGAACGTCTCTGACGGAAAACCTCCCAACAACCTTTCCCTGACCTGGCTAATTAGCTTGTGGTAAAAGTCTACACTAAACCTCCCGTGGACGGTCTAATCAGTTAGGAGTCGTCTAGATCATAGGTCTACCCTAACTTAGGTTAGAATTTTTTTTCTTTTTTGTTTGTTTATTTTGTTTCTTTTTGATTGTGATTTTTTTTTTGTGTGAAATGGCATTCAATAATAATAATTCTTTCCATCCTAATAATAATCCATATTTCACACCGACTTCATATTCGGATAATTCCAACCCGGTGTTTTACAATATGCACCAACCACATACGCCGGGTTGGCCTTATCCGAATCAATATGACCCATACCCCCATCTAATAACCATAATTTCCATAATGATTTTCACTCGTCACAGGGTCATTGGGGATTCACGTACCCCGAGTCAAATTTTTAAACTCCTTGTCCACCATATTCACCTTGTCCACAGTATTCATTTCCTGATTCCGCTTCTCATACTCCTTTTTCTGAACCACCAATTGAAGAAAAATCTGAGTTACTAAGGAGTTTAGAAGCCAATTTACAAAGGGCCGAGCAAAAACTGCAAACATTGGCCTCTCCAATTCCACAGTATTTTCAAGAGTCTTACTCAGTTTCACCTTTTCATAATGAACAACCATTTACCTTGGAAACAAGTAAAGAACTCTTGTGTGAGTCCAAGCTTCAATCTCCACACATGTGTGACTCACATTATTCACAAACTTTCCAAAGTCAAGATTCTTATACTCCCATTCTAGAGCAGCCATTTGTAGAAATATCACGTTTAGAAAAGAGTATAAACATCTTGCAAGAGTCTTTGTTACAATATAAAAAAACACGTGCCGAGTCTTTCAATAAGGTGGATGAACAATTGAGTCAATTGGTTAACATCTATAGGAATGAGGAGACTCTATCTTATCAACCTTTGACTAATTCAGCTATGCCACACTCTATTGATATGACTCAAGACTCCTGTCATTTTGGAAATCATGATTCAATTTCAGCACAACCACCTGAACTTGTCCAAACCTCAAATCCCATTGACATTTTGGCAAGTTTTCCATTTCCTGAAATTGAACTTAAACATGAATATGATCCTGAACTTCCACTTGATGATTCAATTTTCCTTCCTGATTCAATTATGACTCCGTGTCTTCACATGATTTCACTTCATTTCCGAGTCAGTATTGGATCCAGTGCCAGTCCATTTTGAAATTGAATCACCAATCATTTATAATCATATTGAACTTGACCAATTCCATACTTTTGAAAGTCCCATTGATAAATTGGCAAGTTCACATTTTTGTGGAATTGAACTAAAAGAGGAATGTGATCTTGAACCCCAACTTAGTGATTCAATTCTTTTTCCTGATTCAATAATGACTCCGGTATTTTTACCTGACTTCAATCTTTTCCCGGAGTCGACATTGGATCCTGTCCCAATTCATAATGAAGTTGAATCACCCATCTTTGAGGATCATATTGAACTTGACCAATTCTACACTTCTGAAGATACTATTGACAAATTGGCAAGTTCTCCATTCTTTGGTATTGAACTACATGAGAAATGTGACCTAGATTCTCACTATCTCTTTACTTCTGAAACTGATTGTACAATTCTGACGGAAAACGTTGACCTTAGTTTTGAAGAATTGTATGGCGATGAGCTTGAATTCCTTAATATTGGAAGTAAAGAGATATCACCCATATTAGGTCACATTCCATTGTTGGACAATACATGTGGACTTGAGCTTCATTTTCTTGACTTGGACCTAATTCCTGAAATCATTTCGACTCCTGAACCATCACTTGACTTAAGTCACTTTCCTGAGTCGGTATTAGATCCTGTCCTTCCTGAGTCCAAGTCAACAGTTCTATCATTTCATACACCACTTTGGGACAAGGTAGTTGACAAATTTGATTCTGAAATTAATTATGGAAAATGGAAATTAGATGGGGTCATGTACTTAATAAAGATCCTTCATGGATTTATCTTTTTAGTGGGTCATATTCATGATATTTCTGGTGGGTTCCTCAAAACCCAAAGCAAAGTTGATTGGGCCATGTTTTGTGGACCAATCAGGCCGCCACCGGAACCACCACCTTAAGGTAATTTTTTCCTTCCCTCTCTATTTTGTTTCATGCATACATATATCATGATGCATTGCGGACAATGCATGAGATAAGTGTGGGGGAGGGTTTACTAACATAGAGTTTTTAAATTTTCTTTCTTTTACATTTCTTTTAGAAAAAATTAAAAAAATAAAAAAAAACTTTTTGAAATAAGAGACAAAGTTTTGATCTATTTTAAGAAAATTCAGATGTATCTTAGAAATTAAGAAAGCCTTAATTATGACATCTTAAACCTAGTTGAAATAATAGATCTTGCTTGAAATTATAGGCTAAGTAAGTAAAATTGGGGAGATATTTTTATCTTGAATTTTTTGCCTTAGAAAGTATGCACTTCACACTTACACATTTTTTGGGATGGAGACAAAAGCCAAAAATGCCATAATAAAAAAAATAAAAAAAAGAAGAAAAAAATATATATAAATAAAACATCATCTATTAAGCTAGATAATTGTGCCTCAAGAAGCATGATTATTCACGCCTAACGGTGGTAAAAGAAATAATCCCCTTTAGTTTTGTAGCCTTTTTTACTCGATACCTTAAACCCGAGGGATGTTTTCTCATCTGGTGCCCTAAGACCGTCTGGTTTGGGAGTCATCGGTTAAAGGCTCGCTACAAGGGTAAACTAGAAAGCCTAAACTAAGGGAAGAAAAAGAGAAAAAGAAAATAAATATATATAATTAAATGGCTTGATGGTTAGAGTTGAAATCCCAGAAATCTTCACTGTCACGGTGTGCATACTATCTAGGTTTTATGAAAGATAAAGTATTCAATCCAATTTTGAATAATTGAAGACAAGATCTTGCATAGAGACTAAGTTTAAGGAAGAATGATTATAGGCGGACTTATGACCTAAGATCACTTATATTTTTGCAAAATAGTTCGAAAACATGTCTCTCTTTCAAAATGCATTTTCAAAACACTAACATTTGTCTTCTTTCTTTATGGATCTTGTGGGTGTAATCCGCTGAAAACCCTCAGGAGACAACACTCCTCCTCTAGGGTAACCTAGAGGTTTAACGGCTTGTTGCACGTGCTCAGTGCAATCGTGTCACCTACGAAAGTGGTGTAATAAATTGGTAGTATAGTTTTTCTTTTCTTTGTTTTGCTCGGGACGAGCAAAAGAATAAGTGTGGGGGTGTGATTGTGATCCAATTTTGCATATTTTACCATATCATTCCCATGCATTTTTGCAAATAAAAATATGATTTTTACTCATCTTCTCTATATTTTTGCAGGTCCACACTCAAATGGAGAAAAGGCCCAAAATCTCTTTAATTAGCAATAATTAAAAGAGATTAATTCAAAGCCCAAAAGAGAGCCCAAGATTAAACCCAGGATCTAGAGAATTCTACACGCCAGCTCAAGATTCTAGAAGGCCACGTGGATAACAACCTCGTAACAAACTTGTAATAAAAATCTGGGATCCAACGGCCACAAAAGTGCCGCAATTTGCCGCCAAATTTCCGCAAAATCTGGGCCGTTGAGTCCCAGATTTCTGCCACCTGTCCGTCTTCTGGAGACTTCTCTCTGAGGCTATAAATACAGGACCAGGGCTTGCGCAACAGAGTGTGGAAGAGAGATTAGAGATTAGAGGATAAAGCTTTGTAATTTGGTATTTTTCTCTAGGATTTTAGTAGTGCTCTAGATCTTCTTCCTCCCTAGAAATTCTGCAAAAGAGAGTTGTAAGAGAGAGAAAGCTTGTGTACACCAAGGAGTGACAACTTGTGAAGCAAGGATTGATCCATTCTCTTCTTCTCTACTCGAGCATTTTCTAGTATTACTTGCTTTCTTTACTTCTAGCTTTACTTTACTTGCAATTTAATTCATGCTTTGCTTTTCTTTTCTTGTAATGGCTAGTAGCTAACTTTTCTAACATGAACTAGCTAACCACTAACCTTGCTAACTACTAACTCATGGGTGATTGCTATCTTTAATCTTGCAAGTTGTATGGTCTTCTCTTCTCCGATGGGTTACTTTCATGCTTGGCTAGTATCTTGTTGTAATTCTCCATATGATTCATGTGTGCCTCATTTAGAGCCTTGTCTAGAACAAGTGCCTTGATGGAACATGGAGATGGATCACCAATATGCTATTTGTTGTACAACTTCTTTACTTCCATTAATGAATGTTGTATCTTCTTCCTTAGCATCCCTTGAGTGTAGCTCTTTTGATTCCATTATTGAAAGTCTAATTTGTAGGCCTATGACATCTATGAGGCTACAAGACAAGTCCAAGAATGATCACCCGTCATCCAAGTGGGAAAGTAATTAGACCAACACGCAAGACAAATCTATGCCGATGAATCAACATGAGGCATGCATTCACCATCACGGAGTTTAGTAAGTTTAGTAAGGAAGTAAGGTTAGCTAGTCATGGTTTTCTCATCTTAAAGTCTTCTTCAAAGTTTTCTTTCTTTTAGTTCTAGTTCCAAAGCCAATCTTGTTTTGATTTCTTTTCATTTTTCCATAATGCACAAATCCACCCATTCTTTCATATTCTTTTCCATGCTTCTTGCATTTGTGTAAATACAAAGAAGAATCTTCGTTTTCTTTCTTCACTACCAACCGTAACGCTTCCATCGCAAGCTCTCCCTGAGAATCGACTCGGTATAGCCCTTGCTATAACGGAGATTGGAAAGGGTATATTAATCATATCAAATACATCTGTGGAGTAAATAAGCACTAAGGTTGATTCTAAACCTTCTCTCTTTTACATAATATTTGTGCAAATACTTCACACATCTCTTTCCCGATCAATGGTGATGGTGGCTATGAAGAGGAGAAAAGCGAAAAGTGGAGGAGGAAATGTGATGGGTTTGAGAAAAAGGAGTAGGAGGAAGGTGGTGGTGTTGGTGGCAGTGATGGAGGAGGGGGGTGGCGACTGTGATAGTAGAAGAGGATGAGGTGGCGGTGAATTTTTTATTAAAAAAATCATGTTTAAGAGGGTCATACTCTTCACATGTCCCTTGGAATATAAAAGTTAACAATATTACACTCCGTTTAGGGTGTAAGTTTTTACAGTTTAGGAGGGTTGGAGCAACACCTCTGATGGTGTAGGAGTGTTTCATGCAATTTACCCAAAAGTGACTAATTCATCAAAAAATTAGAAATCAAAATGTTACAACTGCTTGATCGACTGTTCGTGAGAAATTAAGTTAAATCGCAAATGCACATTGTACGGTGAAGTATGGTCAAATACTGGTCAATTCACAGGGAAATATATTCTTTTGTGACTTAGAAATTATCCAGACAAATTAAAAAATATTGAAAGATAGTTGATTATTAATATTTTAAATAAAAAAATTAATAGGAAAATAATTTAGGGAAAAGATCAACTAAGTATGAAGAAACTAAGTAACTAGTTTACTCTCCAAATATCACAATTAAGTGTTTATAAATTGAAAGATAAGGCATGCAAGCACAAAAATCTTTACTTTCTACTTAGTTACAAAATTATAGATTATATGATTATATATCATCATAACTTCTCAATTTATGAGCTATGTAAGCAGCAAGATACTAATTTCTAGAAGATAATTAAGTTAAACTAAATAACTATTTCAACAGCTCTAAACTATTTTCTCTAAGCATAAACTAGAGTGGTACTACCCACTTATCAAAGTTCTTTGATGCTTTAACGAGTGTTTAAATGTTGTTTAATTTAACAAAATCATTGCAATGAGCACAACATGGGAGATGAGTCACTGCTATTTGAGCATTCTTACACTTAGTTTCATCTTATCTTAAATATCAAATTAGTTACAAATGATGTTAAGTAAATAAAAAACAAAATTAAACGAAGAAGAAGAAGATACCAATAAGAAAGAAAAACTTTACCGATACTTCAAAAACTTCTATTTTAAATACTCCCAATCTTCTTTGTTGTCGCAATGAGCTTCCACTTAGGCTTTGAAGGATACAAGCCATCTTTAGCTCAAACCTCCTCCCCTATTTGTAATCAGAGTTTGTTATAATTGTTCATTAGAATCTTAATCATTCTATAGTTAAAACAACTTGATAAGATCAAAATAACATTTCAAACTTGCTTTGGGTAAAATATGAATGGTTTTAACCTAAAGATGATTCTTTTCTATCCAAATCTAGATTAGAACTGTTTAGCTTGGTTTTTCCAATTCATTATTGGGCTTTCCTCCTTGAAGCATGACTTGACTGTAAATCTGAGTTCACAAACTTTACTTTTTGGCTCATTTGTTGCATTAAACCATGCTCTTTCATTTCTTGAAATATTGCATTTAGATTCTTATATTTTGCAAAATTAACTGAAAAACACTCGAGTAGCATTATTTTAGATACAAAATTGATACATATGGGTAAGTAAAAATATATGAAATTTGTGCTTAACACCGATGCATTTGATGAATCTTTTGAATTCTTAAAAGGTGGATGTTAATTAGTTGTAGGTAACTTCTTCATCTTAATCTAAAAATTAAAAAAAAAATTAGAGTTGGAACAACTTCCCAACATCTCTTTGATGCATGCATGTAAAGTATGCACAAATTTTAATGCATGATTCTTCTCACTTTATACTTCTATAATGTTGGAATATAAAAGTAGTACCTTGATCCTCATCATAACATTGGAGTTTTAATGAAGTGAGAAGAACTTAATATGTTATCAAACCAACAGACTCAATTCCTCTGGGTGCACATTTTAAAAAAAAAGATTAAATAAAATATAGTTGCACAAAACCCCAAGTTTTGGCTTATGACATCAGAGTTTTTGTGTAGTGACAGGACTTTGATATTATATTAGAGTGTTCGGAGTAAAACCAGCACTTGAAAATATATATTTTGAAATCTTATAAACGTGTGTATGCTTTGGCTTCCTCGATACTACTGTTATAGCATATTGGCTATACCGGTCGAATTCACAGGGATGGGAGGCAATAGAAGAATTAACAGTTCGTTCACGTCTGTTGTTAACAAGTTCTTCTTTGTTAAAGAAAGAAAAAAAAGAAAAGAAAAGAAAACTTGAAGTGATAGGTGGAGAAGGCGATGAAATCGGCAAAGTGAACACAATAAAGAAGTGGTTGGAATCGGTGATGGAAAAACAAGATAGTATAAAACAAAGTAAAACAAAGGAAAAAGCGAAGTGAAAACTTTGTGAAGTGATTTAAAAAAGTGTTAAAACAAAATAGAAAAGAGATAAAGTTCATGGTAAAAAGATGAAAATAAGAGTGAACGAAGAAGATGATGAAAACACTGATAAGAAAAAATATAAAAGAGGTTGAAAATGGTTTCAAAACAAAGTAAAAAGAAGGAAAACGATAAAAGAAAGCTCATGGCTACTAATTACTAATTGCTACACTAACATGCTAACTTCTTAGTGATAGTTGCCTCACATGGATCATTGGCATCACTAGTACTTGGCTTCAAGAGTATTACAAAGTATAGCACATAAGATTGTTCTTTCACATCCAATCCACACAACAAGGTGCAAACTACTGATAGATCATCAAAACCAAGTAGATGTGAGAATGAAATAAATAAGACATTACAAGTTGGCTTATTAGTGGTTAGATGTTAGAACGTTAGAATCAATCATCATGAACCATCAATGGCTCTTACAAGAGCAAGGCCTAATAGAGGTTATTAGATTCATATAGATTATCAAGTAAGAAGTTAATAAGTTAGTGGTTAGCAATTAGATGCTATGAGAAGAAAAGTTAGCTAAGCACCATGTAGAATATGTGGAGAAGATTACAATAGAGAAGAAATGAGACACATTTATATAGATTGTCACTCTCCAGTACAATATCCCTCTTTCTCTCCTCTGAGTCTATCTCAGCTCTACTATATGAACTAAAAAATAAAGAAAAATACAAAAGAAAAGAAGAAGAAAAATCTAAAACTAATCTTAAGGAGAGAACCCTAACCTACAGCCCTCCAACCCCATTTCTGGTCCAAACTTGCAGTATTTATATGCATAGTAAGGATCTGGAAGGCGAGATGAGGCCACGCATCGAAAATTGACGCATGGGCAGACCAAATGCCACGTTTCCATGGTATTTTCGTGGCAATACCAGGGACTTAGGTCCCTGGTTTTGGCCTGCTGATTCGTCTATCTTCTAATACTTTCTGTATGTATCTGGTTTTGCAATGTTTGGACGTATCTTTCTCCAGATACAACTTTAAATATGGGAATCCAAGGTAGTCTTCTAGAAGCTCTTCGGCTTGGCATTCAAGAAATCTGAATTAATAACTCATAGTGGATATAATTAAGCTCTTATTACTCCTTTACCCCTAGACTCTTGATTATCTGCATAATAAACCAAAACATGGGTGAGAAGTGTCACTTTATTCATAAATCGGGCGGGAAATGAGATATGTGAATATAAAATGGCAGACTAATCACACCCTCAAACTTATCTTTTTCTCGTCCGGAACAAAACAAGAAAAAGAAAAACTAAACTAAAAATGTTATTACACCACTTTCGCAGGTGACGCGATTGCACTAAACGTGTGCAACAAGCCGTTAAACCTCTAGGTTTTCCATAGAGGAGGAGTTTAGTCTTCTGAGGGTTTTCAGCGGATCACACCCACAAATCCATGAAGAAAGAAAACAAAAGTTAGTGTTTTGAAAACGCATTTTGAAAGAGAGAAAAGTCTTCAAAATATTTTTGCAAAATTTTAAGCGACCTAGCGTTATAAGTCCACCAAAAATTATTCTTCCTTGAAGTTAGTTTATATGCAAGGTCTGTCTTCAATTAAGGTAAGAAATTCAAAATTGAATTGAATATTTTATTCATAAAACCTAGATAATATGCACTTTGTGATAGTACAGATTTTTGAGATTTCAACTCTAATCATCAAGCCATTTATATATATATATATTATATATTTCTTTTTTCTTCCCTTAATTTTTTTTAGGCTTTCTTGTTTATCCGAGTAGTGAGCCTTTAGCCGATGACTCCTAAATCAGACGATCTTAGAGCACCAGATGAGAAAACATCCCTAGGGCTTAAGAACTCGAGTAAACAAGGCCACAAAACTTAGGGGAATTATTTGTTTCTTTTAACCACCGTTAGGCGTGAATAATCATGCTTCTTGAGACATAGTTATCTGACTTTAGTAAATGATTTTTTATTCATATATACCATATATTTTTTCTTTTTATTTATTTTGCTTTATGGCATTTTTAGGTCTTTATTTCCATCTCAAAAATGTGTAAGTGTGCGTATATACTCTTTAAGGAAAAAAATTTAATATAAAATTATCTATCCAATCTCTCTACTTAGCCTGTAAATTTTAAACAAGATCCATTATTCAACTAGGCTTAAGATGTCAGTATTAAGGTTTTCTTAGTTTTTAAGATCATCTTAATTTTCTTAAAAATAGATCAAAACTTTGTCTCTTATTTCAAAAAATTTTTAAAAAAAGCAAAAATCCTATACAAAAGAGAGATTTCCAAAATATCCTAAAAGAAGTGAAAAAGAAAGAAAATCTAAAAATTCTACGTAAGTAAACCCTCCCCCACACTTATCTCATGCATTGTCCTCAATACATCGTGAATGTATGTATGCATGAAACAAATATAGAGGGAAGGAAAAAATTATCTCAAGGTGGTGGTTTCGGTGGAGGTCTGATTGATCTACGAAATGCGACCAATCCAAATTGCGTGGAGTTCGTAGGAACCCACCAGTGACCTCTCTAATATAACCCACAATTATAATGTATATAGAATTTTACCCCATCAATTTTCAATTTTCAAAATAATTTTAGAGTAATTATTATCAACACCTTTTGTCCTAGAATGGAGTGTAAAATGATGGAATGACTGATCTGGACTCAGAAAGCATAGGAACTAATACCGACTCAGGAAATTGATTGAAATCAAGTAAAGGTGTTGGAGTCAAATTTTGTTCTGAAAGTGGGTCCAAATCAAGAAGTTGAAACTCTCGTCTACATTCATTTTCCCATAATGGAATGTGACTTCCTAGGATTGGTGATTAAAGTTCAAGAATGATAGATATGGAATCAAAACTGGCTCTAAATATTGCTCAAATCGGGTAGAAAATTAAGGGTCAATATTAATTCAGAAAGTTGAACTGGATCACAAATTTGAAAATCCGGGTCGTATTTCTGATTGAGTTCAATTTCATAAAAATGAGAATTTGCCAATTTGTCAATGGGACTTTCAGAAGTTATATATTGGTCAAGTTTCAGATGTGAATCATAGAAGATGGATAATTCAATTTCATGATGTATGGGCACAGGATTCAAAGCTGACTTGAAAAAATATTTGAAATGAGGTAAAGATACCTGAGTCAATATTGAATCTAGAAGTGGAATTAAATTATCAATTTGATGTTCAAGATCACATTCATGCTCAAGTTCAATTTCAAGAAATTGATAACTTGCCAATTTGTCAAAGAGATTTACAAAATTTTGATGTTAGTTAAGTTCAAATGAATATGCTGAAATTAAATCTTGGTTTACAAAACAACATGATTTCTAGTCTAAATCAATAGAGTTAGAGATATTTGGATTGGTCAAAGTTGATAAGTGAGAGTTTCCTCATTTTTTTAAATGTTGACCAATTGACTCAGATGTGCTTCTAACCTATAAAAAAAAAGTTAAAAAACAGATTTTTAAAAACTAAGTTATTGTTGCTTTGATAGAACTTCGGTCGACCGGCTTGACCGGTAGTTCAAATAGTTTGAACTATCCATTGATGTCGGCCGACAGTTCGGTTGACCGATCACAACCGAGACCAAATTAGTGCCAGTTGGTCGACCGCTAGGTTTGCCGGTCGACCGGTTGGTCGCCCGACAAACATGTACGACAGGCACAGGCTAAGGCCATAAATGGCCCCGAGGTCCGGTCGACCAACCTAGCCTAAAAACATAGTCTTGGATAAAATTTGAATTTAAACTTATTTTTAAATATTTTATAGTAGTTAGAAAAATATTTTGGCAATACATAAGCTTTGGGATACATGATAGAAATAGGATATAATTTGGAAAAACATAGAACATGTATCAAACACCAAACATTGTAACATAACAAAGTGAGAAAAACTAAATGTTAAAACTTGTATTTTGAAAACTTATATTTTGTGTGTGTGACCTCTTAAGCATCAATTCTACACAATATACTTTAACATACTATTTTCTTGCATAGGTTCTATATGTCATCAAGCAATTTTCTAGTGGGCTTCTCCAAAGAGTCAATCTTAATTGTTCTAACGTGAATCTCATCTTTGAGTGAACATGAGACTTTCAATACCTTTCTTTTGAGGAAAAAAACACTTTGAATCCTCTTGAACCCTGAAAAATACTTAAACACTTGAATTTGATTAGTACTAATAAATATATAAGTTTTGTTATCATCAAAACAAGAAACCGGTGATTGCAACCTTGGGCCAACAATCGTCCCTTTTTTGATGATGATAAAACATATGAGTTATTTAAAAGAATAATATGAAGAGCATAATAAAGCTCCCCCTCAAGTTATGCTTATGGGATATCAAGTTCAAAATATAAATATGACTACAAAACTTTGTCAAGATAATCAAGACACATGCATGTATATTTGTATAGATATGAAATATGAAAAAAAAAACATGCATAAACATACCACCTCCATCCATGCCTCCAACCACCAAATGGGTATGAAACAAGGCATACAAACATGGAAGAGAGGTAATAACTGAAAATACAACTAGAGGAGGATGAATAGATGTATGCCTAATCTAATGATAAATGATGCGGAATTAAAAACTATTGCAACACACTAAGGGCCTGTTTGGTTAAGGGTGAAAGTGAGGAAGTGAAGAAGTGAAGAAGTGGTAATAGTTCCCTTTGAAACTTGAGAATTGGTGAGTAAGTTTTCCGGTGTTTGGATGTTGTTCGGAAGTGTGATTTGAAAAATGTTATGCCTTTTCTGGTGTTTGGATGATAATGTGGAAGTGAAAGTGGAAAAGTTGACCACAAAGTTCACCGCAAATAATATTAAAATAAAAATTAATAAGAAAAATAAAAAATGAACTGTAATTAGAATGCAAATGAGATTTACATGATCAAAAAATTAACTGTTTTGTGCTACAACTTATTACAAATGAGATTTACATGGCCACAAAATTAACTGTAGCACTTTGGAAGTGAGAAAATGATTGTGTAAAAGAGAAAAGAGAAAAGGAAAAGGGATTTTCTTATTTTTCTTTTTCGGTGTTTGGATAGATAGGGAAGTGAGCAATTATACTTCCCCATTTCTTACTTCCGATCACTTCCTTGTAACTAAACACCCCCTAAGTGTAACCAGAGAGTGTAGCCGAATTCCCGGTGAAGGGCTCTAGACTAACTCCTCTAGATTCATCTAAATAAGAGTTGAGGTGCTATATAAGCTCTCTTGGTTCAACACTAGTGAGGCACACAAACAATACCAAGCATATAAGATATGAACAATAAGATGCAATGCAAGATAAAAGAGAGAGAGTTTAGAAATAGTGGATCAATCGCAAACAATGAGATATGTTTCGAGGTTCGAGCACCTAGCTCTACGTCCCCGCCTTCACACAGAAAGATTTCCACTAAAGCGTCCACACAGGACTTTCCATACAGGGAACCTCCACTGAGGATTTGGGTAATACAAACTTGAAGTACACAACTCCTCTCTGAAAAATATTTTTAAACCTATTTTCTGACCCAGATTGTGGCTGACAGGCCAGGTCGGTCGACCGCACGGTCGGCCGCACCAAAGGCCGGTCGACCGTTACGGTCGACCGACGTGCACAGCCTTATGCACATCTGGCAGACACTGGGCCGGCCGACCGGCGGTCGATCGGACCAGAGAGCTCTACTCTCTGTATCTGGGCGGTCGGCCGGCCGGTCGACCGGATTGCCCCAGCGATCATATTTCTGACCGTTGGCGGTCGACCGGGCGGTCGACCGCAAGCCTGTCAGGCTGCCAGATCAGCCTAACGGCTAGTTTTCTGTTTGGGCTATAAATACCCCATTTCTTGGGGGTTTTAACCAAGATTTTCTGAGCTAATTTTTCCCTACTCTCTGGTTTTAAAAAGAAGTTTTCAAAAGAGTTTAAGTACCAAAAAGATCTACCTTATTTGTTTTTAAGTGTTTTGTTATTTCAAAGAAAATAGGTTTTGGGAAATTGTTTCTTGGTCTAAATTCTATATTCATTTTGTATTTTTCCCAAGAGATTTTCTTTGATCAAAACACTAGTTTTTCACACTTGAGCTTATCTTCTATCCTATTCTATTAGGATCTTGTTTTGTGAAAAAGAGAGATTGTTTGAGGTTGTGGAAACTTCCAAAGTTGTAAACCCTCCTTATATTGTTGTATCCCTCTTTGGTAGAGGTTGATCGGAGTGGTATTGGTTTGTAACCCTCTTCGGTAGAGGTGTTTGTTGGTTGTATTGGCTATGGGCCTACCCCTCGGTTGTGAGGCGGTGTTTGAGAGAGGAGTTCGGTACTCCTTGTGTTGTAACAAATCCTCCTCGGTGGAGGTTCCCTCGGTGGGAGTATAGTGGATTAGAAATCCTTCTCGGTGAAGGCGGGGACGTAGATCTAGGGGCTCGAACCTTGGAACATATCCTTGTGTTTGCGTTTGATCCACTTGTCTCTAAACTCTCTCTCTTTTAATTGTGCAAAGCATCATTCATATCATCATATCATATTTGCTTGTGTTGTGTCTTGCATATATTCATATTGCCTATTCATCTTATATGCTTGGATTGCTTGTGTGTGCCTCACTTGTACTTAACCACAAGAGCTTCATATAGCACCTCAACCCATATCTAGGGGAATCAAGAGGAGTTAGTCCAGAGCCCTTCACGGGGAATTCGGCTACACTTATGTGTTGTACTAAGTGTGTTGCAATTAGTTTTTAAGCTTCTGCATTTAGCGCACTTAGTTTCTAGATTAGCACTTACACCTATTCACCCCCTCTAGTGTTTTCAATTGGTATCAGAGCCTACGCTCCTGATACTTAGGCTTAACATCCTAGGAGTGAGATCCTTTATTTGCTAATCTATCATTTGTATTTGCTTGTTTGCACACATATAGTTTGGACCCTTGGACTTCATGACCCCACCTATGTTTGACCCTTCCAACATTCTTATTTGGAAGACTAGGATGTCCATCTATTTACAAACCCTAGGTTATAAGGTTCACCTTGCCATTACGAAGGAATCCTTTCCTTAGTGATAGCAAGCATGTAGGGGCCAATACACAAGCCCTTGAGGCCATTAGAAGCACGCTATCAAAAGAATATCTTATGCTTGTTTCTAATCTTGATTCCACTTTTGCAGTATGGAACAAGTTGACAACCACCACCTCCTCCAAGCTTCAATTGTCTATCCAACCGGAGGAATCTAGTGGAGAATTCGAGTCTCAATGCCACATGGTCCAAGGGAATGACTCCTTGAGGTACAATCGGAATCTCAACTAGATAATGATGATGCTAGTTATTCATGTAATGATTTTGTTGATCCCCATGCTTTGAATGAAGAACTATCTATAGTTTGTGAAAAATTGATTGAAAAATATAATGTTTTGAATAAGAAAAGTCTAGGCCTTAACAATGAAAATAAAAATTGATTTCTAGACTTGATATTGTTTTGCAAGAGAAAGAAGAGATTTCTAATGAAAGGGATTCATTGAAATCTCAACTTGAACTTGCACTAAAAGAAAATGAATTTTTGAAGAATAAAAATGATTGTGATAATGTTTTGAAAAATAATGAGGTTTTATCTTCAAAAGTAGATTCTATTTTAAGAGATAACAATATTTTAAAAAATGAAATTGATTTTATCTCAAAAGAATTAGAAATTTGTGTAAATAAAAATAAATCTTTGAAAAATGATATTGTTTCTCATGTTTACCATGCTAGGGTAGTTTCACCTAGATCACCCCTTGCATGTTCCACCTCTTCTTTAATTGAAAAAGATATATCCTTACTTAAGAAGAGTGTAGATTGTTTGGGCTCCACTTTGAGCCAATGTGTAGTGGGCCATACACGTTTGGAAACTTTGTTTCGAAAGAAACAAGTTCCATCTATTCATGCACACCCATCACGGCATACACATGCTTCTCACGGACACCATCACACATTGTATGCTCATGTGTACACTTGTACACATTATGGACGTAAGGGCCACCTTGCTAAATTTTGTTTTGATCGTATACATGATGAAAATTTAGCATCTAAATTTGTTTGGGTTAGAGAAGGGACTAATCCCCATGGACCCAATAAGATATGGGTACCAAAGATCACCCCTCTTATGTTTGATGTAGGTGTGGGCTCTCACATGACGTGAGAGTGAAGGTACCTTGGTGTGGATGCGCTCCGTGCCTAAAGTTACTATTTGGATGCATCACTTTTAAGGGAAAGTTTGGTGGAAATGACCACCATGTTTTGGAGATAAGGAAAGTTGCCTTCTAAGTTTTGGTAACGATTCCTCACTCCTTATTTATGTTTGCATGCTTTTCATGTTTATAGCATGTTTTGATGTTTATAGATTAGTATGTAAATGTCATGTTTATTAGATCATTGACATGCATGTATAGCCTTTGAGACACCCATGTTTAATATGGACCATTATTTTAGTGTTCTCACCTTTGTTTAGCTATCATGTTTATCATAGATCTAATAACATGTGGATTTACATAATAATCACGTTTATGTTTATCATGTTGATTTTTATCTTGTTTGATGCTTCATGCTTTGAATATACGTTTGATGTTAGTTTTTATTAAAACTAGGTATATACTTGTGCATATAGTGGGCCACAAATAAATCTATATATGTTTGTGCTTGAATACTTATTTGTTCCCATTAGATGTGCTAGTATAGTCTAGTTTTGATGATCCATGCATTTTAAACTGTATTCCCATTCTTGAATTTGTTTTATGTTATATGTTTAACTTCATGTATATGTCCATTTTATCTAAACTATTGTTATACATATACATCCTTTTGAGCCACGTGCCTTCATGCATATATCTTTGTGGACTCGTTGTGTTTGGATATGTATGTATACTTTAGTTTGTATAGGACATACATATACCTTGAAGATTAAATAGTTTTGATGATTTTCATATTTTCATGTTTCAAGGAATATTGAGCTTATTGACCATCTTTCATGATTATGATCTTCACATTGTATTTGTACACTCACATTTATTGTTTACTCATGTGTTTGTTTTCATAAGTCATATTTATGCTTAATTGATTATGAGTGTTGACTATTTTGTGAATTTCATGTTTTCATGAAAATATTTTGTTTTATTCCTTACTTGAAGGATTTCGTACTAGTTTTCATATAACTAGTTGCGATATTCTTCATTATGGTAGAGATTTTAAAACACACTTTATTTTTCAAATCTATTTTTTGAAAACCCCTGCCATCTACGGGCGGATGGATGGGCGATCATGCTCATGTATGCTTTATATTGAAAATCATTTAAACTTGAATATGATTGGGTGGTAGGTTATATGAGTTATACTTTGATATTATTATTGTTTCAATTGGTATCATTAGATTCTTTCAATTGGTATCAATTTTGATCTTTCTTGTATACTCATATATGTTTGTATGTATGTATGCTTTCAATTCTAATAGTATCAATTCCGATTGGTATCTAATATTCCATACATATATATTTTGTTTATGCTAAGTGTGAGCTTCAACTTTGTTTCAATTGATTCAATTTTCAATTGGTATCTTATTACAAGCTTATGCATATGTTTTGTTGGTATTTCATAAAGGGGGAGAAAATTCGATTTTCATATTTCAATGGTATTTGTATTTCCACTCCCTTGCTTTATGATAGAAAATAAAAATTTTAAATTGATATCATATACTTAAAAAGAAAAATACTCTCTTTTGATATCAAGATGTTTATTTGAATGTTTTAAAAAAATTGATATCTCAAAATTTTGTTTAAAAAATTAAATACAAAAGTTTTTGATTTGTATTGCCTATATGCAAGGAGAGCTTAACATATCTTCTACATATAGATTCATGTGAGTGTATCTTGTAATGAGGAGCTTGACATCTCTTCTTTATGTGATACACGTGTGTAGGGGGAGCTTCACATCTCCTCTTATACATTGCATAGTGTACGTTATGTGAATTAGGGCTTGTCATCCCTCTTCATGTAATGTATCTATGTAGGGAAGCTTCACATCTTCCTCTTCATGAATGTATATCGCATATACCATTTATTTATTGACCTATGTTTACTATCAATTGGTATCAAGATACTACTTTGTCATATTTTCAATTGGTACCTTAATTGATTGTCACCCCTATTTGGTTTTTGTTTTTGTTTTAGACAAAAAGGGGGAGAATATTGTCTTTATTAACCCCTTTGTTGATTCTTTGTTTCGAACAAAAAGGGGGAGAAAAATTTATTGATTTGGTTTTGCTTTTACCCTTTATTGATGATTGTTTTTTTTGTATTAAAAAGGGGAGAAGATTATGTTTAGTTTTGGTTTTTATCCCTTTGTTGATGATTGACAAAAGGGGGAGAAAGATTTTGAGTTTGATATATGCATATTTATGTTTTGCATATATTAAGTTTAATTAAGTTTAATTTAATTGGTATCTAGAACATGTTTTGTTTTTGAACATTTCATTGGTATCTAGAGCCTTTTATTGTTTATGCATGATTTTGCATTGTCATTCATTGCATATTCATTATTGTTTATTTGTTTATGCATGAGTTAAGGGGGAGCTTCTTTGAAGCTTAACTTTAATCCATGCATATATAACTCCATGAGTTTGTCATCATCAAAAAGGGGGAGATTGTTGGCCCGGAGGCCTTCCTCTCTAGTTTTGATGATGATTAACTCATGTATTTATGTTTACTAATAATCTTGTGATTTTAGTTTCAGATCATGTAACAAGATATTAGTTGGTGATTGCTTCAAAAAGAAGAGTTTGGAAGCCTTCACTTGGTGATTCCAGTGTCCGAGCATCAAGATCATACCTTTGCACTCGGTGGATCACGTTTGGGATCGAGTCGACTTGAAGATGGAAGATCATCAAGAAGACTTAGGTATCCATAGTTTAGTTTAGTGTGTTTTAGATCCATGTGTAAAGCTTAGAATAGTTGATATGCTCAAGTGCACAACACACACGTTTTGGATTGGTTTTGGGATGTTTTCAACCAATATTTGTTTTCATGAATAGTTGATCAAAACAAGTTTAATTGGTTTATGTATAGTAGATGTATTCTTTCTATACATGCATGCTTAACTTTTAAACAAACTTATTTTGACTATCCAATTCATGTAGTGAAAAATCTAAGTTTGATAAAATACAAGTTTTGATTTTGGTAAAAATGTTAAAACACAAAAATGGTTTCATATGCTTGATATTTGAGTTAAAATGTTTATCACAAGTTTATATATCAATGCAAAATGTTAAAACTATTTTTGGGGATTTTTAGAAGAGATAAAAGATTTTCTGAAAAATATTTTTAAACCTGTTTTCTGACCAAGACTGTGGCTGACAGGCCAGGTCGGTCGACCGCACGGTCGGCCGCACCAAAGGCCGGTCAACCGTTACGGTCGACCGACGTGCACAGCCTTGTGCACGTCTGGCAGACACTGGGCCGGCCGACCGGGCGGTCGACCGGACCAGAGAGCTCTGCTCTCTGTATCTGGGCGGTCGACCGGATTGTCCCAACGATCATATTTCTGACCGTTGGCGGTCGACCGGCGGTCGACCGCAAGCCTGTCAGGCTGCCAGATCAGCCTAACGGCTAGTTTTCTGTTTGGGCTATAAATACCCCATTTCTTGGGGGTTTTAACCAAGATTTTCTGAGCTAATTTTCCCTACTCTCTGGTTTTAAAAAAAGTTTTCAAAAGAGTTTAAGTACCAAAAAGATCTACCTTATTTGTTTTTAAGTGTTTTGTTATTTCAAAGAAAATAGGTTTTGGGAAATTGTTCCTAGTCTAAATTTCTATATTCATTTTGGTATTTTTCCCAAGAGATTTTCTTTGCTCAAAACACTAGTTTTCCACACTTGAGCTTATCTTCTATCCTATTCTATTAGGATCTTGTTTTGTGGAAAAAAGAGATTGTTTGAGGTTGTGGAAACCTCCAAAGTTGTAAACCCTCCTTATATTGTTGTATCCCTTTTTGGTAGAGGTTGATGGGAGTGGTATTGGTTTGTAACCCTCTTCGGTAGAGGTGTTTGTTGGTTGTATTGGCTATGGGCCTACCCCTCGGTTGTGAGGCGGTGTTTGAGAGAGGAGTTCGGTACTCCTTGTGTTGTAACAAATCCTCCTCGTTGGGAGTATAGTGGATTAGAAATCCTTCTCGGTGAAGGCGGGGACGTAGAGCTAGGGGCTCGAACCTCGGAATATATCCTTGTGTTTGCGTTTGATCCACTTGTCTCTAAACTCTCTCTTTTAATTGTGCAAAGCATCATTCATATCATCATATCATATTTGCTTGTGTTGTGCCTTGCATATATTCATATTGCCTATTCATCTTATATGCTTGGATTGCTTGTGTGTGCCTCACTTGTACTTAACCACAAGAGCTTCATATAGCACCTCAACCCATATCTAGGGGAATCAAGAGGAGTTAGTCCAGAGCCCTTCACGGGGAATTCGGCTACACTTGTGTGTTGTACTAAGTGTGTTGCAATTAGTTTTTAAGCTTCCGCATTTAGCGCACTTAGTTTCTAGATTAGCACTTACACCTATTCACCCCCCCTCTAGGTGTTTTCAATTGGTATCAGAGCCTACGCTCCTGATACTTAGGCTTAACATCCTAGGAGTGAGATCCTTTGTTTGCTAATCTATCATTTGCATTTGCTTGTTTGCACACATATAGTTTGGACCCATGGACTTCAAGACCCCACCTATGTTTGACCCTTCCAACATTCTTGTTTGGAAGACTAGGATGTCAATCTATTTACAAACCCTAGGTTATAAGGTTCACCTTGCCATTACCAAGGAATCCTTCCTTAGTGATAGCAAGCATGTAGGGGCCAATACACAAGCCCTTGAGGCCATTAGAAGCACGCTATCAAAAGAATATGTAACGCCCCGATCCCGCAGGTACGGAGACGTTATGGCGACGTACATACGCGAGGTGAAAACACGCTCACGCGTACGTTAAGTCTCAGTACAGTACATAACTCCATAGAGACATGAGTTCCAGCATGAAAGAAGTACAAGAATACCTGCAGAAAGAGGTCAGCGATCATAACAGATATGAAAGATGAGGACAAATAAGATAACAGAAATAACTCAACAAGATAACTATGAATGATCGCGATGAGGAATCTCCTAGGCCACTCCAAGGCACTCTCTGCTACTACGGTAACTCGGATCTCCAACCTGGGCATGCAAACCCAGAGTCGTCAGAAAGCGACCTAGTGAGTGGTAAAATGAAGGAGGCAGTAATATATACAATAGTAATACAAGCATAATAATAATATGTAATACATGATGTGAACTAGGGATACCATATACTAAGCATATAAGAAGTAGTGGAAATATATAAACATGTAAGCAGTAGAAATCTATCAACAGGTTAGCTTTTAATACTATCACTACCTAGCCGGTTATCATCGGGTCATGTCTATAGTCGTGTCCAGTCTATAGAATAAATGGTGACGTGATAGAAATGAACATGATAGAAGTGAACATGCAGATGGGCATATGCATTATAACCATAAGACTGTGTTATGCATCTACAGTAATGATATCTGCTATACAGAAAACAGAATATATGCAATGCAGAACATGCGTAGTATGCCACTATAAACAGTGTAACATGTACCAGGTAAAGTAACAAGGATACATGTAACATAATATCGGATAAAGTATCATGAACAGTAACAAGATAGCATACATGTATCAGGCAAGTCATGTCATTTATACAATAGTAGCAATCAGTACCACATGGTATTTTAATCAATCTCTTCCAGTGTCCCATACCACTGGCAGTTCATACTGGAGCCCGCACTCCAGTCGAACCCATCCGGACATGGCCTACGGGTACCATTATCCAGACGAGAGAGTGACCAAATAACAAGTGTTCCCGACGTCACTATTGTGTATACTGTTTTATTATGTTAATTGGAAACCCATAGTCGAGGAGCTCTTATCGGGTGGGTGTATCCCGTGCATACCCGGGACAACGGCCTTAAACAGACCCCTGGCTGCTGAGACCAGGGCCAGCCCGCTAGAGCTGTAACATGTAACGGGAATCTCAGTGAGCTAAAACAATAACGGGATGCTCATGAGTAACAGACGGTAGCCAGCACTACCCCGTCCCCTGCAGTGGGACAAACAATGGATCCAGACATTCACCCGATATGATCTAATCAACCGTCAAGTCTCCCACATACCCAAGTTATCATTATTATCTGATATGTCAAGTATACAGTGTAACAAGAACAAATACAATACATGATACGGGTAACATGATAACTGGACCTGAGCTCTGTTGATAGCATAGAACAATATAACGGGAAACAGGAACAATATAACGGAAAACAATATAACGGGAAACGAGAACAATAGATGTGGGATTCCACATATCGCATATCAACAGCTCTCATGTCCAGTAACGGGAATATCAATATCAATAACGGGAAACAATCATAGAATATGAATACGGGGATAACATGGAACAATAATATATGTAATATGCACGGGGATCCATATGACAAGAAGATAGAAACAATACATGCATGTACACTCGTGAGGTGAGCATATGTAACGGTGATGTGTGAGCATAAGATAACTGTGTATCGAGCATCCATGTAACGATGATAACAATAATATGACATGCGGTACTCCATGCATGGGTATATCCGTGTACCAGTGGAACCTATATGTGTAGCAATAATCCGTGTAACATATCAGTGTATCACCAGTACATGTAATAACAGTGGTCAGTGTATAATATCATACCATGTCCATTGAACTACAGTATCCGTGTACCAGTGCATGAAAACATGCATGTCTAGTGACAGTGTAGTGTCATAGAGTATCTGTGGATCAGTCTACATGTAACGATAGTTATCTAACGGTGGTACAATACATGACATAATAGTGTCCAAGAATATGGTGACATAGTGGCCCGAGTGTCAGTGGTTGTGCAGATATGATGACAGTGTCCGAGTTATCTATGTCAGTATTTATTGTTATTATTATTACATCACCTATATTATATTAAATCAGGAAATTATATGCTCTTCCTATTACAATGAGGTTCCAATAATTACAAGTTAACAATTAATAGTTACCGTCTTTTATCCATAATCAAGATCTAGCAATCAATATTACTAAACATGGTAAAAAAAAATAATTTATAAAATAAAAACACTCAAAAACTAGCCATAGGAAGGTAGCTCTCTTTCCCACGATCGCAACGGATCCAGAATCGTCCGAATCGGAGTCCGGATGCTCCAGTTATCGCCGAATACTAAATCATAACAAAAAGATTAAATACGTAAATAAAATAGTTTCAATGCAAATAATAAAATGTAGCAGGGGGTTTTCTGCAAGTTTACCTTTATTGGGTTTGGATGCGGGTTTGGGCTCATAACGGGTCGGGTTTGGATCCAATACCCAAACCCGTAACTTAAGTGTAATGGGTACGGGTTATTGGGTTTATGGGTTTAAAACTTAACCCAATAGTGGGTTAATGGGCTTGGGTTTTACCCAAACCCAATCAAAAGATACAACAACAGCAGCAGCAACTTGCTGCTGCTGTGCTTCTGCGCGGGCCAGCCGGCCAGCTCAGCTAGCCGGTGGCGCCTCCCGGCTGCCGGCGGCAGTTCAGGCCCCAAGGGAGAGTAAGAGAGAGAGGGGGACAGAGAGTGTGTGAGAGAGGGAGAGAAAGAGAGAGGTTTAACAGGAGAGAGGGAGAGAGAACAGGGTGCTGCCTTGTGAATCACCGCGCGCGCGGCGGCCGTGACGGCTTCGCCGGAGGAGAGGCGCCAGGCTGGGGATGCGGCGGCCGGAGGGAAGCGCCGGGCTGGGGGCAGCCGGGCCGCGGGCGTGGGTTAGACCCACTCCCGCCTGGACCAGTGAGAGAGGGGAGTGAATTGATGAGAGAGAGAGAGAGAGAATAAATGGGGAGGAGAGAGAAAGAAATGGGGAGTTTTTAGAGAGAAATAGAGAGAGAGTGTGAATTTAAAGAAGGAGAGAGAGATGGCAGTGGAGTTTTGGATGGGTTCGTTTGAATGACAAAGGCGGTGGGGGAGGAAGATTGTAGAAAAAGAAAGAGAAAGGAGAAAGAAAGAAATTAAAGAGTAATTAAATAATATTATTTTAATGGGTCAAAAGTTGACTAGTTCCGAACAATCCCAAAAATTATAGAAAAAAGAGAATATTATCCGGAGACGTAATATGAAAACGGTTTGAAGAAATTCAATCCGGTTGGCAAATTAAAAATCCCGAAAGATGTCGCCGGTATTGGGCGACACCGGTTTCGCCCTTTTCGATAAATTCAGAAAAATCTCCAAAAATACCCTAATGTAGATAATATGATTCTAAGACACATGGTGAAAGTGGATTCTAAAAATATAACTCCATTTGTAAAATAAAAATCAGAAAGCCAATTATCGGTATCGGTCGACACCGACTACGGAGATTTTCCAAAAGAATTCAGAAAAATTCCAAAAAATCCTGAAAATTCTAAAATATTAGAAAATGATTTTTGAAACTAAAATCGGCTTAATCGGACTACCACGAAGGTCAAATCAATTTTGTACGTCGTATCGAGGACTGATACTGTGATACGTACACCGGGGATCAGGGGGTTACATTTCTCCCCACCTTATAAAAATTTCGTCCTCGAAATTTCAAATCAGGTGGGAGAACAATATTTCCAACCCCAAAGCTGAAATGTTACGGGTCCACGACACTTCCGCTGCGCACTCTGATATCTATAAGAAACTCGGGATGGAGAAAATGGCAGTGACCTAATTCTAACGGATGGGAAGCAAGACGATGCAAGGAAAGCAAGAAGGCAATCGGATGTTCTGGTTGACAACTGGAAGGAAGGAATACAAACGAATCAAGGAATGAATTGTCAAGTTCATGGTATTCTTGTACTCGTTGCTGGAACCCAAATTCAGATATAGATCAGTTAATCTGAACCTGGTTGTACTGTTGGTAAGAGCCCGAGGATTGACCCAGGTGGTTACCCATACCAGGTGTGAAACCTAGGCTCTGATACCACTATGTAACGCCCCGATCCCGCAGGTACGGAGACGTTATGGCGACGTACATACGCGAGGTGAAAACACGCTCACACGTACGTTAAGCCTCAGTACAGTACATAACTTCCATAGAGACATGAGTTCCAGCATGAAAGAAGTACAAGAATACCTGCAGAAAGAGGTCAGCGATCATAACAGATATGAAAGATGAGGACAAATAAGATAACAGAAATAACTCAACAAGATACCTATGAATGATCGCGATGAGGAATCTCCTAGGCCACTCCAAGGCACTCTCTGCTACTACGGTAACTCGGATCTCCAACCTGGGCATGCAACCCAGGGTCGTCAGAAAGCGACCTAGTGAGTGGTAAAATGAAGGAGGCAGTAATATATACAATAGTAATACAAGCACGATAATAATATGTAATACATGATGTGAACTAGGGATACCATATACTAAGCATATAAGAAGTAGTGGAAATATATAAACATGTAAGCAGTAGAAATCTATCAACAGGTTAGCTTTTAATACTATCACTACCTAGCCGGTTATCATCGGGTCATGTCTATAGTCGTGTCCAGTCTATAGAATAAATAGTGACGTGATAGAAATGAACATGATAGAAGTGAACATGCAGATGGGCATATGCATTATAACCATAAGATTGTGTTATGTATCTACAGTAATGATATCTGCTATACAGAAAACAGAATATATGCAATGCAAAACATGCGTAGTATGCCACTATAAACAGTGTAACATGTACCAGGTAAAGTAACAAGGATACAGGTAACATAATATCGGATAAACTATCATGAACAGTAACAAGATAGCATACATATATCAGGCAAGTCATGTCATTTATACAATAGTAGCAATCAGTACCACCTGGTATTTTAGTCAATCTCTTCCAGTGTCCCATACCACTGGCAGTTCATACTGGAGCCCGCACTCCAGTCGAACCCATCCGAACATGGCCTACGGGTACCATTATCCAGACGAGAGAGTGACCAAATAACAAGTGTTCCCGACGTCACTATTGTGTATACTGTTTTATTATGTTAATTGGAAAACCATGGTCGAGGAGCTCTTATCGGGTGGGTGTATCCCGTGCATACCCGGGACAACGGCCTTAAACAGACCCCTGGCTGTTGAGACCAGGGCCAGCCCGCTAGAGCTGTAACATGTAACGGGAATCTCAATGAGCTAAAACAATAACGGGATGCTTATGAGTAACAGACGGTAGCCAGCACTACCCCGTCCCCTGTAGTGGGACAAACAATGGATCCAGACATCCACCCGATATGATCTAATCAACCGTCAAGTCTCCCCCATACCCAAGTTATCATTATTATCTGATATGTCAAGTATACAGTGTAACAAGAACAATACAGTACGTGATACGGGTAACATGATAACTGGACCTGAGCTCTGTTGATAGCATAGAACAATATACGGGAAACATGAACAATATAACGGGAAACAATATAACGGGAAAGGGGAACAATAGATGTGGGATTCCACATATCGCATATCAACAGCTCTCATGTCCAGTAACGGGAATATCAATATCAGTAACGGGAAACAATCATAGAACATGAATACGGGGATAACATGGAACAATAATATATGTAATATGCACGGTGATCCATATGACAAGAAGATAGAAAAATACATGCATGTACACTCGTGCGGTGAGCATATGTAACGGTGATGTGTGAGCATAAGATAACTGTGTATCGAGCATCCATGTAACGATGATAACAATAATATGACATGCGGTACTCCATGCATGGGTATATCCATGTACCAGTGGAACCTATATGTGTAGCAATAATCCGTGTAACATATCAGTGTATCACCAGTACATGTAATAACAGTGGTCAGTGTATAATATCATACCATGTCCATTGAACTTCAGTATCCGTGTACCAGTGCATGAAAACATGCATGTCTAGTGACAGTGTAGTGTCATAGAGTATCTGTGGATCAGTCTACATGTAACGATAGTTATCTAACGGTGATACAATATATGACATAATAGTGTCCAAGAATATGGTGACATAGTGGCCCGAGTATCAGTGGCTGTGCAGATATGATGACAGTGTCCGAGTTATCTATGTCAGTATTTATTGTTATTATTATTACATCACCTATATTTATATTAAATCAGGAAATTATATGCTCTTCCTATTACAATGAGGTTCCAATAATTACAAGTTAACAATTAATAGTTACCGTCTTTTATCCATAATCAAGATCTAGCAATCAATATTACTAAACATGATAAAAAAATATAATTTATAAAATAAAAACACTCACAAACTAGCCATAGGAAGGTAGCTCTCTTTCCCACGATCGCAACGGATCCAGAATCGTCCGAATCGGAGTCCGGATGCTCCAGTTATCGCCCGAATACTAAATCATAACAAAAAGTTAAATACGTAAATAAAATAGTTTCAATGCAAATAATAAAATGTAGCAGGGGGTTTTCTGTAAGTTTACCTTTATTGGGTTTGGATGCGGGTTTGTGCTCATAACGGGTCGGGTTTGGATCCAATACCCAACCCGTAACTTAAGTGTAATGGGTACGGGTGATTGGGTTTATGGGTTTAAAAACTTAACCCAATAGTGGGTTAATGGGTTTGGTTTTACCCAAACCCAATCAAAAGATACAACAGCAGCAGCAGCAGCTTGCTGCTGCTGTGCTTCTGCGCGGGCCAGCCGGCCAGCTAAGCTGGCCGGCGGCGCCGGCGGCGGTTCAGGCCCCAAGGGAGAGTGAGAGAGAGGGGACAGAGAGTGTGTGAGAGAGGGAGAGAAAGAGAGGTTTAACAGGAGAGAGGGAGAGAGAGAACAGGGTGCTGCCCTGTGAATCACCGCGCGCGCGCGGCCATGACGGCCTCGCCGGAGGAGAGGCGCCAGGCTGGGGACGCGGCGGCCGGAGGGAAGCGCCGGGCTGGGGGTAGCCGGGCTGCGGGTGTGGGTCAGACCCACTCCCGGCCTGGACCAGTGAAAGAGGGGAGTGAATTGATGAGAGAGAGAGAATAAATGGGGAGGAGAGAGAAAGAAATGGGGAGTTTTTAGAG
>JAVJIF010028044.1:0-49414 GCA_038442645.1 Agave tequilana | reverse complement strand
AAGGGAAGAAAGGTTTTAGGCATACCTGACTCCATCACGAAAAGGATGCCGAAAGTTGCACGGTCTCGAGGACGCCAGAGTTGAGAGAGAGGATTCTTCTCTCCAGCCACCAAGTTCTCTTCTTTATCCTTAGAGGAGATGAGAGGCCTCTAAGAGAGAGATGGTTATTGTTGTTAGTAGATAGGGAGCCCTACTCATGGTATATATAGCATCAAGAAACCCTAGTTCAACTCATCACAGATCTAGGCCCTTGATTTATAACACGAGTTCCACACGTGTAGATGAGTCCCACATTCTAATTTAAATACAATCATGGCTAAGTGTAATTAAAAACGTATCTAGACCCAAGCCATTTAGGTTTGAATCAATTCTTTATTGGGTCAAACAACATAGATTAAGTGGCGGGTGCAAATATCAAATGACTTGATTAGGTCCAAAATAAATTAGACTTTAAAACAAAAATAAGTCTAACACAAATTATGTTTATGCTAAGTTTGATTTACTCCTTAATGACTATTAGTTTTCAAATTGGTTTTATACAAGCTTATGCATCATCTTCATTGGTATTTCATAAAGGGGAGGAAAAACTTCATGTTTAATTTTCAATCGATTGTCTTTTTAATTGGTATCTTACTCCCACTCTTATGATAAAAAATTTGTATATTATTTTTCAATTGGTTTTCTTATTCTTATGAAAAATATTTTAATTTGGAATATGCTAACATTTTTCATATTGGTATCAAAAAATTTAAATTGGATTTATTCTAAAATTTGGTATCTTTATTGCAAAATGTATTGTTTACCAAATAGTTGGTTTATTTTTCAATAGTATCATATTTCATTTTAAATTGGTATCTATATTGAAATGAGTTATATTTACATAAAAAATATTTAACTTTCATTTTCAATTGATATCAAAATTATAAAATTCTCATTCGGTATCAAAATTACAAGATGTTTACAATTGGTATCAAGATTCTAAATACAAATATATTTCTATTGGTATTAAAACATACAATGTTTTATTTTTCTATTGGTATCAAAAGTCTACAAGATATTTTCAATTAGTATCTTTTGGTATCTTAAAATTTTTGTTTATTTTCAATTGTTTGGTATCAAAAGTTTTGATATGTATTGCTTTATATGCAAGGGGAGCTTAACATCTTCTCTATATATAGATTCATGTTGAGTATATATCATATTGAGGAGCTTGACCGCTCTTCTCTATGTCTTACACGTATGTTAGAGGAACTTCACATCTCCTTTTATACATTGTATATTATGCGTTATGTGATTTAGGGTCTAGTCATCTCTTTTTCATGTAGTGCATGTATGCAGAAGAGTTAACTTCACGTCTCTCCTCTTCATGAATGTATATAGCATATACACCTTTATTGTTTTGATTATGCAAAAAGGAAGAAAAATATTATTTATGTCTTTAGTGTTTGTACCCCTTTTGTTAATAATTGACAAAAAGAGGGAGAGAAATTTAGAGTTTTTATATATGCATGTTTTTATATATGCATGTTTATTTAATTTGTTATCTTTTATCATTAGTATCAAGAGCATCTTTTATTGGTATTAAGAGCATGTTTATTTCATTGGTAAATATCATGTTTATGCATATTTATATTGAGCATTCACGACATATATTTATTGTTTATTGCTATGCATGAGTTAAGGAGGAGCTTCTATGAAGCTTAACTTTAATCCATGCATATATAACTCATGAGTTTTGTCATCATCAAAAAGGGGGAGATTGTTGGCCCAGAGGCCCTTCACTCTAGTTTTGATGATGATTAACTCATGTAGTTATTATTTACTAATAATCTTGTGATATTTAATTTCATATTGTTCAAGATATTAGTAGGTGATTAGCTTGAACAAAAGTATTTTGGACCTTTCACATGATGATTCAAGAGCTCGAGCGTCAAGATCGCATCTAGCACTCCGTTGGAGTCAAGCTCATTGGATCATGTTTGGATCGAGTCGACTTGGAGACAGAGTTCTACAAGAAGATCTCGATTTGTTTAGTTTAAGATTGTATTTAGATCATTGTAAAAATTAGATAGTGTTGATATACTCAAGTTCACAATTCACACACAAATTTAAAGTTTCACATGTTTTGATTTTTTGGTTTAACCGGTTTTGGATTTCTAGTTCAAATATATGGTTTTCATGAATAGATAGAATCAAAACAAGTTTACATGGTTTAATGTATATTAGATCTTTCTATATACATCTATACTTCATCTACTTAGAAAAACTTATTTTGAAAAGCCTATTCATGTGTTTGGAGTTTTGTATTTAAACAACACTTATTTTTGCATTTAATATCAAAAATATAGATATAATATCTTTCATGTATATTAGATTCTATCCATATATAATATGCTTCAAAGTTATTTTAATATCATGTTTTTGTATTTACATGAGTTTTGGAGAAAAACAGTTTTCCATTTTAAAAATCTTAGCTTTTGGAAAATACAGTTTTTGCTTACGGTAAATTTTCAAGAACACAAAAATGGTTCGAATTGTTTAGAATATGTGTTGAATTTTACTCACACATATTTATATTTCAAAGATCTAAAAGAACTGATTTTTGTGGAATTTATGAGATTTTATGGGATTTAATTATAGTCAAAACCCCAATTTTTCAATCCCTATATTATTGGACCAGGCTGTCTGCCGGTCGATCGGACCTGTCGACCGAGACAGAAGTCGATCGACCGGTCCGGTCGACCGACATACACAGACATGCACGCAGCCCTGGCTGGGAGGCCGGTCGACCGGTCGGTCGACCGTCAGAGAGCTTCTGCTATCTGAAAATGGCCCCTGTCGACCGCTCCGATCGACTGGCAGAGAGCTCTGCTCTATGTTTTCAGTGTCTGATCGACCGGCCGGTCGATCCGGTGGCTCAACGGTCATAAATATGACTGTTGGCCCGTCGACTGCCCGGTCGACGGAAGGCAATTCTGCCCTTTCCAGCTGCCAACGGGCAGATTTTGTTTGGGTCTATATATGCTTCATTTCTTGAGCTGTTTGAAAGAAGTTTTCAAGAGCAAAATTCTCATTCTTTCTAGTATTTAAATACAAGTTTTTAAAAGAGTTTAAAGTCAAAAGATTGATCTTTATTTGTTTATAAAGTTGAAAAAATCAAAGAAAAAGAGAAGTCTTTGGGATTTATTTTTGTTCTTCATTTCATTATATCCTAAAAGTTTTCTAAGTATTTTCTTTGTGATTTTGATTTCAAACTCTTTATTTTCTCACACTTGAGCTTATCTATCTATCCTATCTATTAGGATCTATATTGTGGAAAAATTGGTTTGTGGTTTTTGAAACCACCAAGTATTGTAAACCCTTTTCTTTGCTTGGCTTTGTGCCTTTCCCTCTAAGTGTAGAGGAGGTTGTGCAATTGGGTTGTTGATATCCCTCTAAGTGTAGAGGTGATTGAGTTTGTTAGTATCCCTCTAGTGAGTGGTTGATCTTGTGTTGGCTTTGTGCCTAACCTCTAGTGAGTGGTTGCTTTGGTTGAGAGAGGAGTTGTGTACTCCCTAATTGTATTTACCCAAATTCTCAGTGGAGGTTCTCTCTGTGGGAAGTCCTGTGTGGACGAGTTAGTGGAAATCCTTCTGTGTGAAGGTGGGGACGTAGAGCTGGGTGCTCGAACCTCGAAACATATCTTGGTGTTTGCGATTGATCCACTATCTCTAAACTCTCTCTCTCTTATATATTGTGCCTTACATCATTTTTATTGTTCATATCATTTATATACTTGGATTTGTTTGTATGCCTCACTTGTGTTCAACCAAGAGAGCTTCATATAGCACATCGACTCTTATTTAGAGGAATCTAGAGGAGTTAGTCCAGAGCCCTTCACCGAGAATTTGGCTACACTCTTTGGTTACACTAAGTGTGTTACAATTAGTTTTTAATTCCGCATTATTTATCATTAGATTAGCTATACACCTATTCACTCTCCCTTTAGTGTACTTTCAACCTATAGCCTGTGGTGGCAAAAATCCTAGCTTGAATCTCCCTCCACTCAAGTCAGGTATCCTGCTCCTCTCCCTCTTCTCCAATTCTATCCCCTTCTTTCTTTCCTCCAAGAAGTCATGGCAGCTTCAATTCCAATTCATACCACCATCCAAAACCCTCTTCTCAAAAAGCCCTCGGTCCTTCACAAAGCCCATCACTCTTTCTCCTAATCATCATCTCATCCTAGAACCATTTTCACCTCTGCTGCCAAGTTCCAGCTCTCTGAGATCATTGGAGGCAGAGGCCTCTGCAATGGTGAGGCCAGCCTCCACTCAAGAGAGCTATTCAACAAGACCTATCTGCCAACTCCCAGTCCCAGCCCACTCCCTCTTGTTCAGCTCCCTCATCACCCTTCAGCACCAATGATGAAACCTTTGAGGAAGAGCTGCTGGGCCTCACTAGTGGCTTCCCGGGCGGTGAGAAGGGCCTCAAAAAGTTCATTCAAGAAAAACCCCCACCACCAAAGAAACAAGCTCAGGTGATGAAGAAGTGGGGATTGTGTTCCGGCTCGAAGCCGAGAGCTCCAGACTTGCCCTTTTTTGCCAGGGATGATTGTGATTGAGAAGCACCCCCAACAATCCGTACCACATATACTGTGGGATTGTGCAGAGGGTCACTGATGGGAAGGCTGGGGTGCTGTTCGAGGGAGGGAACTGGGACAGGCTTATTACGTTCAAGCTTGACGAGCTCGAGAGGAGGGAGAAGGGTCCGCCCATGGTGACTCCCTAGTCTTGCGTTCTCGAATCGATTGTGGAGCAGTCGGCATGAGAGAATGATGTAAGCATGTACACTTGCATTTTTCTTGTTTATGACTTGTGTTCTCTCTCCTTTGCCATTTGTGCATATTATATACACAATTAACATCACTCTTTGTATTTGAATGAGAAAATTGTTTGTTAGAATTCCTTCTCTCCAAATAGTACCTTGTTAGGGAGTGGACACAACTCTAATATAAAGCACTGAATTTACACTTGTCTACTTATAATGTATCACATGTCTGTTAACACCTCCCCTCAAACTCACGGTGGATCAAATACCGAGAGTTTGAAAATACAAGACATTGCTGGAGAGATCTCGGAGGAGGAAGACTCCGCACTGGAGGGTGAGGGCCGAAGGCAACTGTGGAGGCAAGGGCCGAGGGGCAGCGCTGAAGTAAGATATCGTCAAGGTCGACAATAGCGAATGATAAAAAGATGACCCGATGCTAGGCACAACTACATGACCACAGCCCAACGCAGGCTCGTTGATAGCGTAAAACGACGATCAGTAGAGGATTTTGAGCATGATAATTTAGAGAAAGGGAAAATTTCTCTATATTATTCATAAAGGATTATATCAAAATATATAGAAGTGGAGAATGAAATAAATAAAGTATACATCATATGTGTATACACATATCTAGATACAATGTGTCTCATGTCTATACACATGTTTAGATACAATGTATCATATGCCTATAAATATGGTTCATTTGAGTACTCTTAGCTTCTTATTCTAAATGTGATAAGCTTACTGATTAGGTAAGGTGGATATGTAGATTGTGATTATTACTTACTATTATTTGTGTTGATTCAATACTTCCATTTATTTGTGAGTGCAAAAATTTTATATTCTGACAGTCAATTTCACCCCCTTGTCGATTTTCCATTTTGGTGCTAGATAAAGAGCACTAGACAATTAATACAAAAAAAATGAGTGATATTTGATCCTGATTGGGTCTTTCGTGTAATGTATGGGTTCCAAATTTGCAAGTTTCATTTGTTATCCTTCATGCTTAGCTGTTCGTATTGGTGAAAACTGAAAGGTAGAATTTACGTTGCGATGTATCAGACGAGTCAAGATTGGAGAGAATTTCTATGAATATGTTGGTCGCTTGCTTTGAACTTGTTGGATCCTGTTAGCCCAAAGGCCCATCACTCTAGTTTTGATGATGAGTAACTCATGTAGTTATAGTACTAATGATCTTGTGTTTAATTAGTCTCAGATATATGATCAAGATCTTAGTAGGTGTTTAGCTTCAACAAAAGATTTCAAGTCAAGTTTTGGGGCTAACACTTATTGATTCAAGAGCTTGTGCATCAAGACCACATAAGTATTCAAGAGGAGTCTAGCTCATGGATCATGATTTGGACCAAGTCAAGAAGATGAGAAGATTTTCAAGTGAAGACCTTCAAGAGAAGACTTGCGTCTAGGTTTATTTTTAGTAAGATTTTATTTTTAGATAAAATGTAAAAGATAGATTAGTTGGTGGATTGCTCAAGTATCATATACACTTATACACAAGATTTAGATGAGTTTTTATAAAAGAGTTTTCATTTTGGAAAAAATACCATTTTGATTTTTACAGTTTCATATATACTCATGTTTTAACCAAAACTATTTTAGAGTTTAATGTCAAAAATATAGATATTTCATTATATATGTGTAGTGGATCATATCCATACACACTAAGTTTTAAAAGTATTTAAAATGTCTTGTTTTTGTATTTGGAGAAATTTTGAAAAAAGTCAATTTGGAAAAAATACAAATTTTGTTTTAAGCCAAAATTTCTAAGTCACAGAAATAGTTCAAAATGTTTGTAACATATTTTGGTTTTTACTCAAACATATTTGTATATCAAAGTATTATACTGAACTTATTTTTGTAGATTTTTAGAGATTTTATGGGATTTTATTGAAGGAAAAATAACAAGTTTTTAAATCCCCAAAATACTGTTTTTGGCCTTCTGGCGGTCGACCGACGTGCACAAAACGTGCACGGCCAGGGCCGGTCGACCGCACGGTCTATCGCCAGAAAGTGTCTGCTATCTGAAAATGGCCCGGTCGACCGGGCGGTCGACCGCTGGGCCATTGCCCAGTTGGCGGTCGACCGACCTTCCCAACGGTCGAAAAATCGACCGTTGGCGGTTGAACTGGCGATCGACCGACAGTAGTGCAGACTGCTGATTTGGACCCCAATGACTAGTTTTTGGATGCCTATTAACGGGGGCTTCCTTGGACTGTTTTATACAAGATTTCAAGAGAGTTTTTGGGCTAGTTTTTCCTACCTATATCAGTGGTTTTATCCACGTGTTTTAGAGCTAATATTTTCAAATCAAAAGGAGAGTTTATCAAGAATTTTCAAAAGTGATTTTCTTGAGTTTTTCACCACAAATTCCATCCTAATTTTCTCACACATACTTGAGCTTTCCATTGCTATATCATTCCTATAGGGATTTGTTGGGAGAGTGATTTTAGGTGATCAAAGTGTTGTGATCACTAAAGTTCTCATTCTTATTTTGAGGAGGCGGACTTGCAGGTTCGTGTTATTTCGAGTTCTAGTGAGAGCTCGGTGTAGAGGTGCGGCCTCGGCAAGCTTACGTGCTTGCGTGTGTTTGTTCTTGATAGAACAAGAGAGGGACTAGAGAGTCCAAAGGAGTTCTAGTGTGAACTCGCTTGTAGGTGTTACGGTACCGAGTGATCCGGTGGGATCGTTTTTAGTGAAAATCCTTCTTAGTGTTGAAAGCGGGAGCGTAGAGCAAGAGTGCTCAAATCTCGAAACAAATCTCTTATTTTGCGATTGCTCTCTCTTATATCTCTCACTTGTCTTTATATCTTATATGTTTATATTGTCTTTATCTTTATATGCTTGACATATCTTGTGCTTAATTGTTGTATACTTGGGGATTGTTTGCTCACACTTGTATTCAACCAAGAGAGCCAAAGCGGCACCTCAACTCTTATCTAGAGGAATTTGAGGAGATAGTCAAGAGCCCTTCACGCCAGAGCCCTTCACGGAAAATTCGGCTACACTCTTGTGTTATACTTGGTGTGTTGTGCATAAAAATTTTTAATTTACATTAATAGTTTTAATTCCTTATTAATTCATCATTAGATTAGCTAGTCACCTATTCACCCCCTCTAGGTGATTTCAATTGGTATCAGAGCCTCGTGCTCTTGATTTGGGTCTAACAACCTTGAGTTAATGATCCTCATTTATAGCTAATCACAATATTTTGTTTACACACACATGAATTTCATGTCACTTCCTACCTTTGACATTCTTAACATCCAAACTTAAAAAGTTAAGATGTCATTATACCTCAAAGCCCTAGGTATTCATGTCTATTTTGCCACGATTAAAGATTCTTATTGCTTAAATGGCAAAAATCTTGAGGCTAATGCAAAAGCCATCCAGCTTTAAAGTCAAGTCTAAATGATGAATATTTATCTAGGGTTTCTAATCTTGATTCGGCTTTTGTAGTATGGAACACTATAGTCTTCCTTGGCGAACAAGAATAATACTATACGGGGAGCGACTCGGATGTTGGAAGTGAGGCCTCCAATGTATGCTACATGGTCCAAGGGGATAACCCCCTTGAGGTAAATTCCCAATCCGAGTTAGAAGAGGATGTTAATATGTCTTATACTGAACTTGCATCTTTTTGTCAACAACTTCTTGAAAAGTATGACATGCTTAAGAAGGATAATAAGAAATTGAAAAATAAATTTGATTCCATGTTAAAAGAAAAAGATTCTTTGCAAGATAAATTGGAATGCATTTCAAAAGAAAATGAATTTTTGAAAAAAGAGAATATTTCTGTATCTTCAAAATTAAATGATCTTTGTGAAGGAAATAATTCCTTGAAAAAGAAAATTATTTGGTGGAAAAGGAAAAAGAAATTGCTTTGAATGAAAACATGTCTTTGAAAAGAAAAGCTGTTTCGAAAGAAAAAGAAAATGTTTCTAAAAAGAAAAAGAATGTTGATGCTCATTCTCACCATGCTTTTCATGCAACCATTGATCAAAATGAGATTAAATTTTTAAAAATAAAATAAATTATTTGAGCTCAACTTTGAGCGATTGTGCATTCAATCATAATAGATTGAAAATCTTATTTCAAAAGAAACAAGTTTCACATGTTCATGCACATCACCCACAACATACTTATGCACATTTTGCACGTCATGATCACACTCATTCACATGGACATACTAGAGTGTACAAGTGTACACATTACGGCCGCAAAGGCCATTTAGCAAAATTTTGTTATGATAGTATAAATTCTTTAAATTTTGCTAACAAGAATGTTTGGGTTTCAAGTAAGACTAACCCCCGTGGACTCAAAATTAAATGGGTACCAAAATTCTCACCTCTTGTGTTTGATGTAGGTGTGGGCTCTCATATGACGTGAGAGACTTAGTGCCTTGGTGGTGGATGCATGGGCTTGATGGACACTACAAATTGATGCATCACTATCAAGAATGTTTTGGTGGAAAGACCATCATATTTTAGAGACTTAGAATATAGTTCTTTGATTTAGTAACTATTTCTAAACTCCTATTTTAATTTACATGCCTTTATTTGTGATAACCTTTAGCATGTTTTAGCTTTATGTTAAAATGATCATGTTTTGTATTTCATGAGGTGATACTTATTTAGATGTAGTTTTTGTCAAAACTTGTGTTTATACTTGTACAAGTAGTGAGCAACATTTGATTCATATATGTTTATACTTTATTGCTTAAATTGTATCATTACATGTATATATATAATCTAATTTTGATGATTCTCTTATTTATATATGTTTTGCCTATTCTTATGCATGTTTTTGCTTATGTATATGTTATGATTATTCAAAACTAATAAATATGCATGTATACCATGAGTCATTTGCCTTCATGCAAATACTATTATGCACTCTTTTTATTTTTGGGATATGTATGCATATTGTTTGTTTTGATAAATCATACATATACCTTAAAGTTTGTTTTTAAATGACTAATAATTTTTATGATTTTCATATTTGTTTGATAAAAAGATATTCATGTTTGTTTTGAGCCTTATTGACTATTTTTATGAATATGCTATTCACATGATGATTGTACACTCACATTATTTCTTTATTTATTTATGACTTTGTTTCATGAACACTTTTGATTTTTATAGATTTCGAGTATCATCTTTTGTGTATTTAGTATATTTCATGAGATACACATGATTTGTTTTCATGTTTGAAGGATCTTTAAGTAGTTTTTCAAAAATTACTTTAAACTAGTTATTTATTCTTCATTTGGTAGTGTTTTCAATATACAATATTTTCAAACTCTTATTTTTGAAAACCCCTACCAACCCTTTAAGGGCGGATGGATGGGCGACCATGTCTTGTATGCTCAAATTAAATATCTTTTATCATGTGCATAAAAAGGGTGGATTATTATGAGTTATGCACTTGTTTCTCATTATATTTTCAATTGGTATCATAATTGATATTTTTTTTATACTCATATTTTGTTTTCTATATATGTATGCTTTAAATTTCAAATAATATCAATTTCTATTGGTATTCTCATTTTCATACATATATATGATTTGTTTGTGCTCGATTTACAATATATTTACATGTTTAAAGAACAAATTATGTTTATGCTAAACTTGATCTAAATCTTGATTTTCAATTGGTATCTTAATTGGTATTTTAATAAGCTTATGCATTATTTTCAATTGATATTTTTATTAATATCTAAATTTACAATATATTTCAATTGATGCATATAAAATATTTTCTTTCATTGATATCAAAATGAACAAATGTTTCAATTTCAATTGGTGTCACAAATTTCCTATTTCATATGGTATCAAAAATCTTGTAATATCTCAAAATTGATTTGTTGATTTAAGAAAAATTCAAAATTTGTATTGTTTATTTACAACTTGGTATCTTAAAATGTTGTTTATTTATAAATGGTATCTCAAAATTTGTTTAAGTAATTATCAAAATTTGTGTTAAAATATTTTGATATGTATTGTCTATATGCAAGGAGAGCTTAACATCTCTTCTATATATAAATTCATGTTGAGTGTATCTTATATTGAAGAGGCTGACATCTCTTCTTTATGTGATACACGTGTGTAGGGGGGTTTAACATCTCCACTTATGCATTGTATATTATGCGTTATGTGAGTTAGGGCTTGTCATCCCTTCTTCATGTAATGCGTATATGCAGGGAAGCTAACTTAGCGTCTTCCTCTTCATGATGTATATCGCATATATATCCTTATTATTGATTTGTTTTATTTTACCCCTTTGTTGATGATTGACAAAAAGGGAGAGAAAGATTTTGAGTTTATATATGCATATTTGAATGTCTGCATGTATTGAGTTTTTGTATCTTGTGTTTTATAAAATAGGAAGAATGTTTTTGAAAGTTTAAACAAAAATGGGGAGAAGGTTTTTGGGAAAAGGATTTTGAATGTTTGCATGTTTCTCTCACCTTATTAATGCATACATATATATATGTTTAGTTTTATGCTCTTCATTGAATATCTATTTGTTTATTCTTATGCATGAGTTAAGGGGGAGCATCTATGAAGCTTGACTTTAATCTATGCATATATAACTCCATGAGTTTTGTCATCATCAAAAGGGGGAGATTGTTGGCCCAAAGGCCCATCACTCTAGCTTTAATGATGATTAACTCATGTAGTTATAGTACTAATGATCTTGTGTTTAATTAGTCTCAAATATATGATCAAGATCTTAATAGGTGTTTAGTTTCAACAAAGAATTTTAAGTAAAGTTTTAAAGTTAGCACGTATTAATTCAAGAGCTTATACATCAAGATCACATCAAGTACTCAAGAGGAGTCTAGCTCATTGGGTCATGGTTTGGACCAAATTAAGAAGATGAGAAGATTTTTAAATGAAGACCTTCAAGAGAAGACTTGCGTCTAGATTTGTTTTTAGTAAGATTTTATTTTTAGATAAAATATAAAGGATAATTAGTTGGAGAATTGCTCAAGTATCATATACACTCACACACAAGATTTTTTATAAAAGAGTTTTCATTTTGAAAAAATACCGTTTTAGTTTTTGGAGTTTCATATATACATATATTTTAACCAAAACTATTTTAGAATTTAATGTCAAAAATATAGATATTTCATCATATATGTGTAGTGGATCATATCCATACACACTAAGCTTTAAAAGTGTTTAAAATATCTTGTTTTTGTATTTGGAGAAGTTTTGAAATAAATCAATTTGGAAAAATACAGATTTTGTTTTAAGCCAAACTTTCTAAGTCACAAACATAGTTCAAAATGTTTGTAACATGTTTTAATTTTTACTCAAACATATTTGTATATCAAAGTATTATACTGAACTTATTTTTGTAGATTTTTAGAGATTTTATGAGATTTATTGAAGGAAAAATAACAAGTTTTTAAATCCCCAAAATACTGTTTTTGGCCTTCTGCCGGTCGACCGCACGGTCAACTGAGCTAGAGGTCGGTCGACCGACGTGCACAAAACATGCATGGCCAGGGCCGGTCGACCGCCAGAGAGTGTCTGCTCTTTGGAAATGACCCAGTCGACCGCTGGGCCATTGCCCAGTTGGCGGTCGACCGGCCGGTCGACCGACTTTTCGAACGGTCAAAAAATTGATCGTTGGCGGTCGACCGACAACAGTGCAGACTGCTGATTTGGACCCCAATGGCTAGTTTTTGGATGCCTATAAATTGGGGCTTCTTTGAGCTGTTTTATACAAGATTTCAAGAGAGTTATTGGGCTAGTTTTTCCTACCTATATCAGTGATTTTATCCACATGTTTTAGAGCCAATATTTTCAAATCAGAAGGAGAGTATATCAAGAATTTTCAAAAGTGATTTTCTTGAGTTTTTCACCACAAATTTCATCTTAGTTTTCTCACACATGCTTGAGCTTTCCATTGCTATATCATTCCTATATGAGAGTTGTTGTGAGAGTGATTTTAGGTGATCAAAGTGTTGTGATCACCAAAGTTCTCATTCTTGTTTTGAGGAGGCGGACTTGCGTGTTCGCGTTGTTTCGAGTTCTAGTGAGAGCTCGGTGTAGAGGTGCGGCCTCGGCAAGCTTGCGTACTTGCGTGTGTTTGTTCTTACGGGAACAAGACAGGGACTAGAGAGTCCAAAGGAGTTCTAGTGTGAACTCACTTGTAGGTGTTGCGGCACTGAGTGATTAGTGGTGGGATCGTTTTTAATGAAAATCCTTCATAATGTTGAAGGCGGGGACGTAGAGCAAGAGTACTCGACCCTCGAAGTAATCTCCCGTGTTTGCGATTGCTCTCTCTATCTCTCACTTGTCTTTATATCTTGCATGCTTATATTGTCTTTATCTTTATATGCTTGATATATCTTGTGCCTAATTGTTGTATGCTTGGAGATTATTTGCTTACACTTGTATTCAACAAGAGAGCCAAAGTGGCACCTCAACTCTTATCCAGAGGAATCTTGAGGAGATAGTCCAGAGCCCTTCACGGGGAATTCGGCTACACTCTTGTGTTATACTTGGTATGTTGTGCATAAAAGTTTTTAGTTTGCATTAATAATTTTAATTTTGCATTAACTTATCATTAGATTAGCTAGTCATCTATTCATCCCCCCCCCCCCCCCCCCAGGTGATTTCAGATCCCTCATTATACCTAAATGCTCTATCTTCTTTGCAACATGCTATTAATTCCGAAATTTTGAATTCCTCTTTAAAGAGGTTGCTTGTCTCTAGGTCTTTTTGCTTATTTTCTGATGTTTTTAGTTGTGTATGGATTTTTTGTGCTAGATGTTTCCTATTTTACCAAAGATGTTGGAGGTGCCCTAAATTTATGAGGACCATCCCTCCTTTTGTATGCAGCTCCATCATCACCTCTTCGATAAACAACTGGCCTACTCCATAAGTATTGAGTTCTCATTCTGAAAACCTGTGGAATCACAGATGCTTGTGGAATCACAGATCCTGGTTAATTGGATATATCTCGGATCCACTTAAACTCCTGAGTGTTTTCAGATAGATACAAATGGATCATAAAGTTCAGATTTTATTCGATCAGTTGGAATATAATCAAATAATCAACTACCTCTGAAAATCGTCTCAGTTTTTATAAGTCTAAGTTCTTCAGAACATTCGTGCTTATCATCTCATGGTCTCAGGTCTTGGTGGTTGTAACTGATAATTGTGTACTGATTCAGGTACTTCTATTCGTCCTAGTGCCCAAGTGTACTAAGTTTTTGTTTACAAATTTTTTTCCTTGTATTTATTTCCTGTTTGGTGCTAAACAGACAGAAAATACATAATAAAATGAGATGATGTCCTCTGAATATCTCTGAAACGTGTATGAAATACGGATACAATAAGGGTGCACGAATACAATAAATCTTAAAAAGTTGGGATATGAATGCGTTGGGCGTACAACAATTATAAAATTATACAAGCATGTGAGCGTGTTAATGTTCATTATGTTAGCACAAGAAGAACTAGAAATATGAGGAGGAGCAAGGAGCAAGAGCACAAAATTTCTTTTCTATCAAATTCTTACTTATTCTTGCTTATCTCTTCATTCAAGGATGACAACACTATTTATAGACTCCTAATGACTCTTGAGATTCCACACACATTGGAATTCCACACACAATGACTCTTAAACTTCCTCACAATGACTCTTAAACTTCTTCACAATAACTCTTGGTAATTACAAACTACATAATGCATTTGACCTCTCATCTCCTTAATTAATATTGTATTGGGAACTCCAAGGGATTTTATTTGAGTTTATCTTTCAACAAATTCCTCCCTTAAACTCAAACATTTTCCATCCTTCATTCCAATCATCTTCTTGCAATTTTCGAATAGCACTGTTGGTAGCGGCTTTGTAAAGATATCTGCCACTTGATCACGACTCGCAACGTGACTCAGTCGCACTTTACCTTTCTTCACATGTTCCCGTATGAAATGGAAACGAACATCTATATGCTTACTCCTTTCATGGTGCACCGGATTCTTTGCCAACTCAATTGCTGATTTGTTGTCAACTCGTATTTCGGTCGCTTCGTTTTGCTGGAGTTTTAGCTGACATAGCAAATTTCTCAGCCAGATTGCGTGGCACACGCACCATGATGCTGCCACATATTCTGCTTCGCATGTTGATAAGGTTACTATTGGCTGCTTCTTTGAGACCCATGTGAAAGTTGTGTCTCCCATATAAAACACATATCCCGATGTGCTTTTTCGATCATCTATATCTCCGCACCAATCACTGTCGGAGTAACCCACCAGTTTGTATTCATGTGTCTCCGAGTAGAATAACCCGAGTGATACAGTTCCTCGAATGTATCGAAGAATCCTCTTGATAGCCTTCAAATGTGAGTATTTCGGTTCCTCCATGAACCGACTCACTATCCCGACACTATATGCAATGTCAGGCCTTGTACATGTGAGATACCGTAGGCTCCCAACTAAGCTCCGGTATTTGTTTGCATCCACTCGATCTCCTTCATCAAATTTTGAGAGTTTCGCACCAAGTTCCATCGGTGTTGCTACCGGGTTGCAATCTTCCATCTTGTTTTTCTTCAAAATGTCTTTTGCATACGCCTCTTGGGACACAAATATTCCCGATTTTCCTTGCTTAACCTCAAGACCAAGAAAATACTTCATCAGCCCCAAATCTGTCATCTCGAACTCCCGAGTCATCGCTTCTTTGAAGTCTTTTATCATCTCCTCATTATTCCCCATGAATATGAGATCATCAACATAAAGAGCAACAAACAGCAAGTTACCTTTTTTCTTCTTCACATATAATGCATGCTCATGAGGACATTGCATGAACCTGTTCCCTTTGAGGTAGGTGTCGATTCGGGTATTCCATGCTCGCGGCGCTTGCTTCAGCCCATATAGCGCCTTCTTTAACTTCAACACTTTTTTCTCCTTCCCGGCTTTCATGTACCCAGGAGGTTGCTCCACATATACTTCTTCTTCAAGCACACCATTTAAAAATGCTGATTTCACGTCCATCTGATAGATTGGCCACTTGAATTGTGCTGCTTGGGATATAAGAAGCCGAATTGTCTCCATCCTCGCGACTGGAGCAAAGACTTCATCATAATCAATCCCAGCCTTTTGTCTATAGCCTTTTGCTACTAGACGTGCCTTATATCTTTCTATCTCACCTTGGGCATTCATCTTTTTCTTATACACCCATTTTACTCCTATGGGTTGATGTCCTTTCGGTAGCTCCACCAACTCCCAAGTTTCATTTCTTTCAATAGCACTTATTTCTTCATCCATCGCGGCTTGCCATTTCTTATCTCTCACTGCTTCTTCAAAAATGATATTCTCAGCATCCGCTAGAAGACATACCAAGTGTACTTCGCTTGTTGTCTCGTATAGATCTTGCAAGCTTTGCATCTTCGGTTGTCTTGGTTCTTCTTCATCATCAGATGTCGGAGGGCTTGTCTGTTTGATTATCGGTGCAGAGGTTGATTCTTCTATTTCTTCCTCCTGCGTTACCTCTTTTTTGTAGTTCCAATCCCATGCGCTTTCTTCATTCACTTGCACATCTCGGCTTACAACCACCTTTTCTTCGATCAGGTCGAATAACTTGAAAGCTTTTGTCTTCTCGTCATACCCGATGAACACGTACTTCTTACTCTTGTCATCTAGCTTGGTTCTTCTTTGATCCGGTACGTGCGCATAGGCCACACTACCGAATACTCTCAAATGTGATACGGTTGGTTTTCGTCCGCTCCAAGCTTCCTGGGGTGTTTGATCTCCCATCTTCGCATGTGGGCACCGATTTTGCACATACACAGCACATTGCACCGCTTCTGCCCAAAATTCTTTTGGTATGTTTTTGCTCTTCAACATCGACCGAACCATATCAAGAATAGTCCGGTTTTTCCTCTCGGCCACACCATTTTGCTGAGGTGAGTATGGTGCAGTCAAGAATCTTCTGATTCCTTGTTCCTCGCAGTAGCTTTTGAAAGCAGTTGACATGTACTCTCCGCCTCTGTCCGATCGTAAGGCCTTGATATAAAGACCAGTTGTCTTCTCTACTTGCATCTTGAATTTCTTGAACACCTCGAGTGCCTCGGACTTTTCTTTCATGAAGTAAACCCAAGTCTTCCTTGTGTTGTCGTCAATAAAGGTGTTAAAGTACCTCTTCTCACTGAATGACTTAGGTGTGATCGGGCCACATATATCGGTATGTACCAACTCGAGAGAACTCCTTGCACGATATTCCGCCCTTTTCTGAAAAGTGTTCCTTGTTTGCTTGCCAAGTACACACCCTTCGCAAAATTTCTTGGTGTAGTCCATATCTGGTAACCCGTGGACCATATGCTTCTTTGCTAATTCTGTTAGGCCGCCATAATGTAAGTGTCCGAACCGCAAGTGCCACAACGAGACTTTGTCATCCATGTTGACTTGCAAGCACCTTTCTCGCACACTTCTCAAGTTGAGTTTGAACATCCGATTCTTGGCCATCTCCACTCGTGCAAGTAACCGGCCTCCTTTGTCCTTCAAGTGTAACATTCGATCTTTCATGAAGATCGAATATCCCTTCTCTAATAGTTGGCCCATGCTAAGGATATTACTTTTCATGTCAGGCACATAGTAGACATCCTCAATTGTCCCTTCTTTGCCATCCTTTTGAGAAAAGCGTATTTTCCTCGGCCTTTGACTTGAACCTTCAACGCATCTCCAAATGACACGTGCCCATCTTCTATCTCTTGGATCTCCATAAAGAGATGTTTGTTCCCACTCATGTGATTGCTAGCGCCTGTATCGAGATACCAGACCGAGTTGCTATCAGGAATAATGTCTTTATAGGCCATCATGAGAATACCATCATCTCTTATCTTCTCTTCCGTGACTAGTTTCACATTTTCTTCTATCTTTTTGTCGGAGTAGCACTCTTTTGCGTAGTGTCCATATTTGCCGCATTTGTAGCACTGGACATTTTGACGATTTGACCGGCCGCCTCTACCACGACCGCGTCCTTGACCACGCCAATTTTGTTGGCTCGGCTGGTCCTTTTCTTTCGAGTTGTCTCCGCGTCCGAAGCCTCTACCGTGACCACGACCTCCACGGCCGCGTCCTCGACCACGCCAGTTTTGCTGGACATACATCGTCTTGTCCTCCTTGATAGTTGCCTTAGATTGTAAGGCCTCTTCGAGCAGATCTTGTTTCTTCTTCTTCCGTTGCTCATGCGCCTCGAGAGAACGGCGAGATCATCTATGGTCATCTCCTCCAGATTCTTCGACTCCTCAATTGCGCATACAACATTTTCGAAATTCTCGGTCAATAACCGCAGAATCTTCTCCACGACCCTTGAATCGGTTATGGTTTCTCCATTGCGTTTGAGTTGATCACCACCGTTTGTACACGCTGATGTAGTCAGATACTCCTTCTGACTCCTTCATTTTCATGGTCTCCAATTCACCTCGTAGAGTTTGAAGCCGCACTTGTTTAACACGGTCGGCGCCTTTGAAGACTTTTTGCAAAATCTCCCATGCCTCCTTCGAAGTTGCCGCACTAGCAATCTTCTCGAACCCCGACTCATCTACCGCTTGGAATAAGAAGTAGAGAGCGGTCTTGTCTTTCGTGCGCGTTTCTTTCAACGCCTTTAACTGATTCGGCGTCATGTTATCAGTAGTAGCCGGCTCTGTGTAGCCGTTCTCAACTACTTCCCACGCGTCTTGTGCACCAAGCAACACCCGCATCTGAATGCTCCAATTGTCATAGTTCGTCTTTGTGAGGCGTGGTAGCGGCATCTGCCCCAACGGTGTAGGCTTTTATCCCAGCGGTGTACTCCCAGAATTCGCCATGGCTGTCACCGACGGTCTTCACCTTCAGCACTTGTCTTCGCTTTCGGTACTTAGTTTCGCCTTCGCACTTAACTTCGCCTTCGGCAACTTGTCTTCGCCTTCACCTTTAGCACTTGTACTCGCCTTCGCCTTCAGCACTTGTACGAAGTGGTAGGGGCGGTCTTCGTAGCACACGCAGTGCTCGCCGCACAAGGCACAAAGTCATGTTGAGTACTCATGCAAAGTACTCGCCTTCAGCAAGAAGTGGATTTTGCTGTGCACTCTCTGGCACGCCTTTAGCAAGGAAGTGGATTTGGTCTTCTCCAAGCTTCAAGCTTCAAGCTTCACAATGGAATCACCTCCCAAAGTAATCACCGCACGAAGGAAAAATAATCACACACTGCCCAAATCATGCAGCACTTCCTTGAGATTTGATCACAGCACAAAGAACTTGCTGGAAGATTTGATCACCTTGAGATTTGATCACCGCCAATGTCTTTTGATTACTGAGCGCCTCTCGCACTTGCTTCACGCGCTGCCACTGAGCGCTCCTTACGCGCTGCGATCACCGTCAACACGCGTCTTCGATCACTCCACCACGGCTCTGATACCAATTTGTTAGCACAAGAAGAACTAGAAATATGAGGAGGAGGAGCAAGGAGCAAGAGCACAAAATTTCTTTTCTATCAAATTCTTGCTTATTCTTACTTATCTCTTCATTCAAGGATGACAACACTATTTATAGACTCCTAATGACTCTTGAGATTCCACACACATTGGAATTCCACACACAATGACTCTTAAACTTCCTCACAATGACTCTTAAACTTCTTCACAATAACTCTTGGTAATTACAAACTACATAATGCATTTGACCTCTCATCTCCTTAATTAATATTGTATTGGGAACTCCAAGGGACTTTGTTTGAGTTTATCTTTCAACAAATTATTTGTAGCACTAAACTGTAAGGATAAAACCGTTAAAAGAGTTTTTGCATATGACTAGATATTTTTCAAGTTGTTTAAATTGGTACTTATGTGCTCACTAAAGAACTAGACAAATTATATAAATGCAATGCATCAATGAATTAAATAGAATTCGGAAGCCATCATTTATTGATTTGGTTTTTAACTTCTAAGAATTAGATACATTTCTGTTGTTTTTAGTCCACTAAAAATTTTAGAAAGTCAGAAGGAGTATCTAATACATACCATCTACATTATCAAAATTTCCAAACATAAGCTGATATGTATATCTCCTTGATTGAAGTTCCATGCAACAAAAAATGCAACTACAAGAAGAAAATGTTTGTCTGCAAATATAAAGGGTAAAGGGTAAAAGAAAATGTGGGTAAATACATTAACCATTCTCACTAGTAGATTAGTAATATTTTAAAATTATCTTGAAAGGATTAATTCCAAATTTTTTTCAATTCATCTTGCTTCATTTACCATAGTTTCTTGTGAATTATTGAGGGGTGGATTAAGTTCTTCCTACCATTATGAAGATCCTTTTCAAATTATTCTCCGTGTAAGGTACTTCTTTTCCGTTCTCTCTAATTAATTCAAGCCCTTGTGCATGGAGTTTAGACCTAGACCTTATGGGATATTAAGCAATACTTGGAATTACTATGAGCATCATCAGAGACATATCAGATACTTGGTGGATTTGTCATGTTGGGCATCTAAAACATGCCAACAATGCATCTGAGACCGGAAAGTAAAAGCATATAGTGATGAAATTAAGATTCACAAGTCAATTTTGTTTGTAGATGTTTTTGCATAACACTATTTTTCTTAACTTAGTAAACTATCTCTAGTTCTATGTACACACAATGAACAGAAGTGCTTCTAATTTTTCTGGTAATAGGTTCAGGAATTGCCACTGTTTTTTCCTTGTTTACAGTGGAGTATAGAATTTTTGTCCAGTATCTATCAGACTATCACAATGAAGAACCATTGATCTTTGTAACCCTAAGGTCAACTCTAAGGTCAATCACATAACATCATGCACACAAGAAGAAGAGTTGATATGCATGGTTCAGCCACAGAGCACATGAAAAATTTGACCGTGATGTGGAAAAATACAAGATTTCAAATCCAGCACACTATCTGTATCCTCTTACCATCTCCCTTGTCATTTCACTTGTAGTTCTCTCTTGCTCCTACCACAAGAGACACCAAGCCACCTCATAACATCCCAGAAGGAATATTTTGATATAATACTTCAAAAGAAGCCGTAAAAATATCCATCATCTATTGGTGAACCACACCAATCCATAATCCCAGTTCATAAAGGCCCAAGCCCGATAAGGCTGTCGGCAATTCAACTTAGGGAAATGTGATGCGAGACCATGGTTCAAAGTCGCGGTCTCGTCTGCTGACTCGGCGGGCACTGAAACGGATCGATCACAGCGTCTCGAAACGGTTTCGGGCGATACACGTAAAACATTAAATAGAAAGCTAAAAAAATTCTGAAATCATGACAAATCTGACATTAATTTTCATGTATCAAATGTCCAAAACATATCACCTGACACACTAAATATAAAGCGAAAGCATAAATACGCGTGTTTCCGGTAGAAACATATCAAAATACATGCAAAATATAGTAAATTGCACAAATACATTCATAAATACCTGCTAACTTAGTCATTTCTACATTGAATTACGATGAGGCACAAATCATCATTTTCACCATCCCCGCGATAAGTATAGAAATCAGGTATATAGTTTCCATAAGAATAACAGTAAGTTTGTTGGTGAGATCCGGTACGCTGAGATGATTGGCTAGAGGATCCAGCATCAGAGTAATATGACGGTGGGAGTTGTGCAATATCAGTTGCATAGTGATGATACCCAAAACCTCGATATTCAGTATTGCTAGTAGAATATTCATCAGCGTTAGAATATTCAGTGCTAGAATATTCACCTTGATCATTATGTCTCTGTCGAGCACGATCATCATATTCCACACCATAATGTTGGTCTAATATCAAACCAAATCCCTGCAAATGACCTTCAAGACTCTGATAACCCTGTGGGTAGTTATCATGTCCACTCGAATAATCATCGTTAGAACTCAAATCAACCAACCGATCCAAATGTCTAAGATGTTGTGAATCCCTGATTGGCCTCCATGATCTGTATCTTGCGTGACATAATAATCTGAATCCCATATTATTGGACTACCTCGTTGACTTCCACCAACACCATAAGTCCCTTTATTATCTAATGTCTTCTTAACTGATTTCATGAACCAATATCTTCAAGCATCAAATCAATACAATGTGCTGCATAAGGAGACCAAAACAAATGCTTTTTCTTCTCCATCAACAAGTGACCAACTACTTTGAAACTTACTTCATTGTCTGTTACAACCTGCACGATATTTTCTTCATCAACAACTTTGTCCATCAGAGAGAATATATAATCTGCAGTCTTCAAAATATTTGTAGTATCAACAGAAGTATGATAGATCATGTTTCTATCATAATAAATTATAAAATTATTAATAAGCTTTCTATTCCGGGAACTCTAGACATCACATATGATGGTGCAACCATACTGTAGCCATTTTGTTTTTATTGAAGCAATATATACTTCAAATTCTTTCATTTCCTCCTCCAAATAGAGATTGCCAATCTGGTACCCCGTAAGGCCTGCTTCTGCTATAGTATTAATTATTGCCTGATAGTGAGAATCGCTATCAGCTGCATTGAATGGTATTACATTGTAGTGGAAGAATTTTGAAATGACTTTTCAAACTTTTTTAACATTCTCAATGGAGAACATGCTTTTGATTGATTTCTATTCGATGGAAGCATGTAAGGATCAATACCACGTATTGAAATTTCAACTTCTCTAATAGTAAAACTCCGCGCAATTCACGCTTGATCCCTGATCTTGAAGGCTGCGAACCACTGCCACCAATATCTCTTGTATGACCTTTTACCTACCTCCAAGCCATTTCGTGACTTTTTTCATAGCTTGCTTTAATTGTCTTCTTTCAACTTCTTTCAAACCACCAACTTCTTCAATATCATCTTTAGAATCTTCATCGGCCACATATAAAAATCTTTCTCGCTTAAAGATTTTATAAGCCACTCTTTTTTGGATTTTATGGTTGCTTTTGTTTTGCCAACTTCAGAAAGATGCCTCAATATTTGACACACTTTTTTGATACTCACAAGTATCCTTCCACCTGACCGGATACACATGCTATGTGTTGCTTCAATCTAGTGATACCACCATGTACTTATTGTGAAACCACTCTTTTTTGGATTTTATGGTTGCTCTTTTTTTGCCAACTTCAGAAAGATGCCTCAATATTTGACACACTTTTTTGATACTCACAAGTATCCTTCCACCTGACCGGATACACATGTTATGTGTTACTTCAATCTAGTGATACCACCATGTACTTATTTTTCACAATAATCACCCTTCACAAGTTTCTACTTCCACCAATGGGGGGTACCATGTTCCCATCTAATATCGCGCTGCTAAGGAGCCATTTTGAAATTTTAAAAATTATCTATTAAATTAATTTAATTTAAATTCAAAGATTAAATTAATTTTAATATTAAATTAATATTACATTAACAGATCTATTGAATTAATATTAATTTAACATTATTAAATTTACACTAATTTAAATTAATAGTAAATTAAAACATTTCTAATGAACTAACATTAAAAGATGAAATTAATATTAATGTTAAATTAATTAGATTAAATTTATATGAATTAAATTAAAACACATCGACTGAATTTAAATTAAATTAACTTTATATTAAATTAATTAAATTAACTAAAGTAACTAAATTAAATTAACTGGGTGACATAGAGATCACGATAATAGAAAGTCAGATAGAGAGAAACTGTGAGAGAGAGAGAGAGAGAAAGAGAGAGAAACTGGGATAGGGAATGGGAGAGAGACAGAGAGCGAGAGAGAGAGGGTGAGAGAGACAGAGAAACAAAGACAGAGAGGGAGGGAGAGAAAGAGAGAGACTGGGAGAGAGATAGAGAGCAGGAGAAAAAGAGAGACTGGGAGGAGATAGAGAGCAGGAGAAAAAGAGAGAGAGGGAGGGGGAGAGAGAGTTACCTGGGGCTCGTCGGCGGTCTCATCATCTCGCCACCCAGGTCCAGACCCAGATCTGGATCTAAGAAGGTGAGGTAAGTTTTTTTTTTCCCTTTCTTTCCCTTTTTCCTTTATAACAGGATCGTCATGAGTGAGACAGTGGATCGTTACAGTTGTCGAATCGGCTGACTCGCGATTCAATTCGGCATGACTCGGTCGAATCGGCCGAGTCAATCCGAGTTGTTTCGCGACTCGGCCGAGTCGACTCCGAGTCAGTTCTGAGTCAGTTGAAAGTGAGATGACTCTGTCGAATCGGGTCTCGGACTCGTCTTGCCACTCGTCGAGTCGGATACGACTCGGCAGATTCTTCGAACCGTGTGCGAGACACAACCTCAAGAGTATTGTGTCATTAGTACCCTCTAGGAATATTTGCTCTTTGTTTTGGTCCCCTCCAACTACAACAACTAAGCCATTTGTCCCAAGTATTTGGGGTATGAAGGTACACCTAGAGGGGGGGGTGAATAGGTGTACGGCTAATCTAATGAACAAAATGCGGAATTTAAAAACTAAAATGCAACACACTTAATGTAACCAACGAGTGTAGCCGAATTCCCGGTGAAGGGCTCTGAACTAACTCCTCTTGATTCCTCTGAATAAGAGTTGAGGTGCTATATGAAGCTCTCGTGGTTAAACACAAGTGAGGCACACAAACACACAAGCATGTATATGATATGGCAATATGAATCAATGCACAAAGTAATAGAGAGAGAGAGAGTTAGAGTCAATGGATCAATCGCAAACAACTAGATTTGTTTCGAGGTTCGAGCCACTGCTCTACGTCCCCGCCTTCACACAGAAGGATTTTCAATCCACTAACTTGTCCACACAGGATTCCCACACTGGGAACCTTCACTGAGGATTTGGGGCAAATACAACCGGGAGTACACAACTCCTCTCTCAACCGAATACAATCTCTCACTAGAGGCAACACAAATACCACCTCACACAAGAGGGGTAGGCACTTAGCCAAACAACTACAATCCACCTCTTCACTAAGAGGGATACAAACTCAATCTCCACCTCTCACTAGAGGGAGCCAACCACAACTTTCACAATCACCTCACAACAGAGGGATACAAAATCAATCACCTCTCACTAGAGGGATATCACAATGATGGAAGGTTACAACTTGGTGGTTACACAACCACAAACTAATTTTTTCACAAAATAAAGATCATAAATAGATAGGATAGAATGATAGCTCAAGTGTGGAAAATAAAGAGTTTGGAAATCAAAAACTCAAAGAAAAACTCTAGGGAAAAACTCTAGATAGAATTGAAAATGAAGATCAAACCAATTCCCAAAGAATTTTCTTTTCAAAATGATTTTCCAACCCTTTTAAAAACAAGTTAAAGATCAAATCTTTGAAGCTCTAAAACTCTTTTTAAAACTTGTAATAAAACACTAGAGAAGCTCTGAAATTTTTGGCTCTTAAAACTTGGTGAAAAACATACAAGGATTGGGGTATTTATAATCCCAATCAAAATCTGCCCGTTGGCAGCTGACTAGGCCCAGAATGGCCTTCCGGTCGACCGGCCAACAGTCAAATTTTTGACCGTTGAGCCTTCCGGTCGACCGCCCGGTCGACCGGGCTTTGAACCAGACAGCAACGGCTCTCTGGCCGGTCGACCGCCCGGTCGACCGGGGCAACCCGAGAGTGGGTTGCCTTCAGTCGGTCGACCGCTCGGTCGACTGGCCAACTGATACGGCCAAGTGCACGTTCTTGTGCACGTCCGGTCGACCGCTACGGTCGACCGCCAGAGCCTGGCAGGCTGAAAACAAGATTTAAAAACAGGGTTTTTAAATACAAAATAAATCCCATAAAATCTCTAAAAATCCACAAAAATAGTTTTAGTATAATACTTTGATATACAAACATGTGTGAAAAAATTCAACACATATTTCAAACTATTTGAACCATTTTTGTGTTATGGAAATTTTGCCGAAAATCAAAATCCGTATTTTCCAAAACTTAGATTTTTGGAATGAAAATTCGTTTTGTCCAAAACTCATCCAAATACAAAAACATGATATTTAAACAATTTGAAGCATGTTGTATATGGATAAAATCCAATATACATGAAAGATATATATATCATTATTTTTGACTTAAAAATCCAAAAGTAAGTTTTGTTAAAATACCAAAACACCAAACTCATGAATAGACTATCAAACTAAGTTTGTTTAAATACTTGAAGCATACATGTATATAGAACATATTTAATATACATTAAACAATGTAAACTTGTTTTGATACTATATATTCATGAAAATCAAGATCGGTTAAACCAAAACCGAAAACCAAAATCAAAACTTAAACAAGTGTGTGTTGTGAACTTGAGCATACCACACTATCTAATCTTTACAAATGGATCTAAAACATAAACTAAACTATGTACCGAGGTCTTCTTGTAGAGTGCCGTCTCCAAGTCGACTCGATCCAAACCGTGATCTACCGAGCTTGACTCCAACGAGTGCTAGGTATAACTTTGACGCTCGGGCTCTTGAATCACCATGTGAAAAGCTCCACAACACCTTTGTTGAAGCTAATCACCTACTAATATCTTGATTAGAGATCTGAAACTAAACATCACAAGATTATTAGTAAACATAACCACATGAGTTAATCATCATCAAAACTAGAGTGGAAGGCCCAACAATCTCTCCCTTTTTGATGATGACAAAACTCATGGAGTTATATATGCATGGATTAAAGTTAAGCTTCAAAGAAGCTCCCCCTTAACTCATGCATAGCAAATAATTAAAAAGATATGCAATGAATATTAAACATGAATATGCATAAGCATGCATAAAAAATGAAATGAACATGCTTTTGATACCAAATAAAAACATGCTCTTGTTACCAAACATGAAATGCATCAACATGCATAAAACAAGCTCTTGATATCAAAATAAATTATTTCTTTTTCATAAACATGTTCTTAAATAATGCTCTTGATACCAATAAAAAAACAATACCAATAAAAAACAAACTATGTTTCTAGATACTAGTATTCATCACTCTTGATACCAATATCAACAAAACATATAACATAAATATCTCTTGATACCAATTGAAAACATGCATATAAAACATGCATATAAGCTCATAAAACATGCATATAAACTCAAATACTTCTCCCTCTTTTTATCAATTATCAACAAAGGGTCAAAGAAAACAATAAGACATGTTCTTCCCCTTTTTGTCCGAAACAAAAAATACTTCAAGGGGTGAAATCAAAACCAACATGATATCAATTAAAAAATATATCAATGTAGTGCATTATGATACCAATATGTAAGTGAACACATAGGTAAACCAACAAAAAATTTTTAAGAAATGCCAATTGAAAGTAAATGAGGCATTTAAAACAAATCTTGAAGAAACCAATCAACATTTTGATACCAAAATGAAGGATATATAGATAATCTTGATTACCAAATTGTAAGTAAACAAAAAAAATAAAAAAATTTTGATACCAATTGAAGGTATTTTTCTTTTGAGCATATGATACCAAATTAAAATCAATATATTTTTTCAATCATTTTTCATCATAAAGTATGGGAGTGAAAAACCAAAGGTAAACAAAATACCAATTGAAAGATGAAATACGAGTTTTCTCTCCCTTTATGAAATACCAAATAAAATAATGCATAAGCTTGTACAAAATACCAATTGAAAAATAATCAATTGAAATATGATAGTCATTAAAAATCAAGCTTAGCATAACCAAAATTTGTGCTAAAAAATATAGAGATATAGTAAGCACAAATAAAGCATATATATATGTATGAAAAAATAGATACCAATCGAAATTGATACTATTTGAAGTGTATGCATACATATATAAAAACAATATATGAGTATGCAAAAAAAATGTCATTATTGATACCAATTGAAAAGATCCAATGATACCAATTGAAACTATTATAGAATCAAGTGTATAACTCATACTCCCAACCAACCGCCCTTGAATGGGTAGGGGTTTTCAAAAATAGGTTTGAAAATATAGTATGTTTGAAAAACTCTACCATAATGAAGAATACGAACTAGTTATATGAAAATTTTAAAAAACTAGTACGAAATCCTTCAAGTAAGGAATAAAACAAAATCATGAGAAAACATCAAATAAGGTGAGTGTACAAGTGTTATGTGAAACACATTATCATGAAAATATGCAATTAAGCTCAAATAAGAAATTCCTTAAAACAAAAATTAGAATTCTTCAAAGTATATGTATGTCATGTACAAACTAACGTATACATACATATCCAAATACAAACGAGTCCACAAAAGTATATGCATTAAGGCAAGTGGCTCAAGGATATATATGTATAGTTATTAGTTTGGACAAAATAGACATATACATGAAGTAAAACATAGACATGAAAAACATGCATAAAAATGGGAATACAAGTCAAATGTATGAATCATCAAAACTAGACTATACTAGTACATCTAATGGGTACAAATATGCGTTCAAGCACAAACATATAATGGTCTATTTGTGGCTCACTAGTTGTACAAGTATATATCCTAGTTTTAATGAAAACTAACATTCAAACGAGTAATCAAAACATGAAGTATGAAAATCAAAACAAAACTCATAAACATCCATATGATCATTATGTACATGCACATGCATTAGATCTAGGACATACACATTAGTTAAAACAAATGTAAGAACACAAAAATATAAATCCATATTAAACATGGGTGTCTCAAATAACTAATCATGTATATCACTAATCTAAATATCATGTCATATAACATACTAATCATGAAACATCAAAATATGCTAAAGTCAATGATATGAAAAGCATGTAAACAATAAATAAGGAGTAAGAGATCGTTACCAAAACCTATGAGGGCAACTCTCCATATCTCCAAATCATGGTGGTTCTCCCACCAAACTCCCCTTGAAAGTGATGCATCCAAATTGTCCTCTTTAAGCTCGGAACGCATCCACCTTAAGGCACCATCACTCTCACGTCATACGAGAGCCCATACCTACATCAAATAGCATAGGGGTAGTCTTTGGTACCCATACTCTCTTGGGTCCATGAGGGTTAGTTCCTTTTCTAACCCAAACAAATTTAGTTGCTAAATTTTCATCATATATCTTATCATAGCAAAATTTAGCAAGGTGGCCCTTACGTCCACAATGTGTACATGTGTACACATGAGCATACATCGTGTTATGTGCATGAACGTGCGAAGCATGTGTATGCCGTGTATGGTGTGCATGCAAAGAAGGAACTTGTTTCTTTCGAAACATAGATTCCAAACGTGTGTGGTTCATGACACAATGGCTCAAAGTGGAGCCCAAACAATTCATATTCTTCTTTAACAAATTTATATCATTTTCAATTATAGAAGAAGTGGAGCATGCAATAGGTGAGTTAGAAAGTGAAGCTACACTAGCATGGCAAACATGTGAATCAATATCAATTTTCAAAGATTCATTTTTCTTTAAACAAACTTCTAAATCCTTTGAAATTGAAGCAATCTTTATTTTCAAAGAATCATTCTCTTTTAAAACAAAATCAAGTTTTGAAGTCAAGTTTTCATTTTTCTTCAAAATTATTTCAAAATCATTTTTAGTTTTCAAAAATTCATTTTCTTTTAGGGCAAGATCTAGTTTAGATTTCAATGAATCCCTTTCATTAGAAATCTCCACTTTCTCTTACAAAACCAAATCTAGTTTTGAACACGAATCCTTATTTTCTTTATTTAGTTCAAAACTCTTCTTTTTCAAAAGATTATATTTTTCAAGCAATTTTTCACAAACAATGGATAGTTCTTCATTCAAGGCATTAGCATCAATATATTCATTAGAAGAACTAGCACAATCATCATCTAATTGAGATTCCGAATATACCTCAAGGGAGTCATTCCCTTGGACCATGTAGCATTGTTGCTCGGATTCTCCACTAGATTCATCCTCCGTTTGGATTGGCAATTGAAGCTTGGAGGAGGTCAACGTGTTCCACACTGCAAAGGCGGAATCACAATTAGAAACTAAGCACAGATATTCTTTATTAAGCGTGCTTCTAAGTGCCTCAAGGGATAGTGCATTGGCCTCTATATGATTGCTATTATCAAGATAGGATTTCTTGGTAGCGGCAAGGAAAACATGCAAGCCTAGGGTTTTCAAATACATGGACATCCTAAATTTTCACATGTCAATGTTGGAGACATCAAATATGGGAGGTGTCAAGCAATCCATGAGTGTGTGTAAACAATATACGTGTGCAAATGCAAATGATAGATTAGCTAACCAAGATCACACTCCTAGGTGGTTAGACTAAATATCAGGAGCGTAGGCTCTAATACCAATTGAAGGTACACCTAGAGGGGGGTGAATAGGTGTACGGCTAATCTAATGAACAAAATGCGGAATTTAAAAACTAAAATGCAACACACTTAATGTAACCAACGAGTGTAGCCGAATTCCCGGTGAAGGGCTCTGGACTAACTCCTCTTGATTCCTCTGAATAAGAGTTGAGGTTCTATATGAAGCTCTCGTGGTTAAACACAAGTGAGGCACACAAACACACAAGCATGTATATGATATGGAAATATGAATCAATGCACAAAGTAATAGAGAGAGAGTTAGAGTCAATGGATCAATCGCAAACAACTAGATTTGTTTCGAGGTTCGAGCCACTGCTCTACGTCCCTGCCTTCACACAGAAGGATTTCCAATCCACTAACTTGTCCACACAGGACTCATGAATACCAAAACACCAAACTCATGAATAGACTATCAAACTAAGTTTGTTTAAATACTTGAAGCATATATGTATATAGAACTTATTTAATATATATTAAACAATGTAAACTTGTTTTGATACAATCTATTCATGAAAACTAAGATCGGTTAAATCAAAACCGAAAACAAAACCAAAACTTAAACAAGTGTGTGTGTTGTGAACTTGAGCATACCACACTATCTAATCTTTACAAATTGATCTAAAACATAAACTAAACTATGTACCGAGGTCTTCTTGTAGAGTGCCGTCTCCAAGTCGACTCGATCCAAACCGGGATCCACCGAGCTTGACTCCAATGAGTGCTAGGTATAACTTTGACGCTCGGGCTCTTGAATCACCATGTGAAAAGCTCCACAACACTTTTGTTGAAGCTAATCACCTACTAATATCTTGATTAGAGATATGAAACTAAACATCACAAGATTATTAGTAAACATAACTATATGAGTTAATCATCATCAAAACTAGAGTGGAAGGCCTCTGGGCCAACAATCTCCCCCTTTTTGATGATGACAAAACTCATGGAGTTATATATGCATGGATTAAAGTTAAGCTTCAAAGAAGCATCCCCTTAAACTCATGAGGGGGGGGGGGGGGGGGGGGGGAGTGTTGGAGCAGATTTTCTCCCATTTGAAAGTCCCAAACCCTTATTCAATGCTGTCCTTTTTGTAGTCAAATTTTTTCTTTTGAGATAAAAATGTGAGATGAGAATTCGAGGTGTTTCATAAATAAGAACTTGACGAAATGTTCTAAGAGAGAAGGATACAAACATACATGAAATACTCATGCAGAATTTGATCCTTCAAAAAAAAAAACAACTAAGCCACCGGAATACCCTCAGTGAAGTCATGACTTCTCTCCTCCATCGTAGTTGCGTCGTCTGCAGCTCTAATCCATCCAACCCTTGTTCGGATCTCCCGTCAGCACTATTGCGATATTTACAGTTCAGGTCCGATCATCCTGTTATTAGATTTTCTCACTAATAAAATCGTGACATCCCTCTTCCGTCATAGTAACAGCATCTGTATCTCAGAACCGACTATTTCTTTATCGATCACCATCAAACTAAAGCTCATTAGTACTTCATCCTGACCCCATTTTCGTGCTGCGGCCGCCAGACCCAGCCAATGTTTCTCGGACCTAATCATGCATCAATCATCCCCATAAATTTTTTACAAATAAATAAATGAAAATCTCTTAAAATTAAATTTATGCTCCCAAAGAAAAATATGCCAACGCAACGTTTCAGCAGTTTCCTTTTTTTTTTAATTTTTCTGATCACATTTCTCTTTACTTGTTTATTTTTTCTTTTTCATTCCTTAATTAATTGATTGTAGTTAAGCTTTAATTAACTTTTCTTAGTTTCTAAGTTGATCGTGATAACAGTTACAAAATATTTTGTCCAAAGTGACAAGTTTTGTGTTTATGGGGTTTTCTATTATTTATTTATTTAATTAATTAAATTATTTATTTATTTTGGAGAGAAAGAGACCATAAGCTTTCTTTCTTTCTTTGTTTTTCTTTCTTATTTTTTTTTTTCTATTTTGTAGGGTACAGCTTGATGTGCATTGCTTTATTAGATCAACTCATCTCTCTCTCTCTCCCCCCTCAATTTTAAATGAAATTTTTTTTTAATCACCTTAGCTTTTGATGAATCTTTAAAACATATTTTCTTAATACTATGTTCTAATTTTTTGTACTCCTATTTTTTTAATAAATTTTTCTTTTAATATAAAACGGATCATGTTGCCATCTCCCCCTGACATGATATATAAAACAATGCTCACCATATCTTATAGATCTAAATACAAAGTGTCAATGCTCACCATATCATATAGACCTAAATACAAAGTGTCTCATCTATTGTGGTATTCCTAGTTGCAACCAATTAAATAAGGATACTTTGTTTGGTGAGAAAATTGAAGGGGCGTGTAAATTCTTTATTTGATTGTAAAGAAAATTACAACAGATCAATAATTCGGTTACAAGAGAGAGAAGATATTTGAGCTCAAATCTCCCTTTTGTTTAATGCCGGGTTCTTAATGTGGCGATAGAAAATGAATCTTGTTTTCCGTTGACCGTGAACGTCAAGACCTCTTGGGAATTTTCTCTTTGGACGGTGGACGAGGTAACACAGCTTCTGTCCAATAAGAATCTCAAAGATCAAAATTTAAATATCAAGATATCTTAAATTTATAATGTCTTTATCACAAGTCACATTTCTTATCAATTATTCTCTTTAAATTCCTCTTACTTGTAGGAAAAAGAAAATTGATAAATTATACTCAGTAGTTTGTAGACTTTCTTCACATTAGCAGAAAAGAAAAAGAAATACAATAAAGTATCTCATCCATAATAAACTCTGAATACTTGACATTCGTCTACATATCACTACTTGAAAAGAAAGTCACTCTCATAATGTTGGGTCATCTTATACATATTGAACTTAGGGCATGTTTAGATTGTAGAAAGTTCCTGAAAAAGTGGGGTTTCGTGAGCCTCACTGTCAGTATTCTCAGCTTTTACAAAAAAAAAAAAAAAATGTTTGTCTGAAAAAAATTCCTGAAATGAGAAAAGTGAAGTTGACGTCTCAGCGTTTTCCAAATTTTTTGCACTGCAAAAATGCTGAGAATCGAGTGAAAATCTAACAACATGGGGCCCACCGTCAATTTTTTTCAAAAAATTGATCTTACAGGTTTACTTTCAGTTTTCTCAAATCCTTGTCACAATTACAGTTTATTTATCACAAGTCACTTGTACGACCAATCTCCTCAGGTTCTTTTTTACTCGAGTGAGGAAAGAAATGATACTCATATGTTTAAACTACGGATCTTCTCCTCTGATAATGTTGGTTAATTATAACGCGTTTTGAACTTATGATGTTATTCTCGCAAATAACTTGCTTAAATCAGAGATTTCAAGAGGATGGGAAAAGTTCTTGAACAGATGTCTTGAGCTGTCCATGAAGATTATCCCTAGTCTCTCACCCCCACAAAGTTGCAACTGGGTCCCAACAAGTTCAGATTACTGATAATCTTAGCCTGTATAGAAAAATAAAGTTTAGAGTTGGTAGATAGATAGTACTAGGTTCCTCCATACTACCGCTATAGCAAGTGGTTATGCGGTCCACAAAGAGGAGCTGCGATGAAAGTGTTTCAGTAAGCTTTCTAAGTTTACTAAATCCAGTTAAAGATTTCTTCTTAGTTTTTAAAAGAAAAGAAAATGAAACTAAGTTAAAAGTGAAAGATCAAAAGAAATGAAAAGAAGAAGTATTGTAGGTCTTTTTAAAATATTTTCTGAACTTAGAAATGAAAAGAAAGAAAGGAAAGATCTAAAAGTGTACTTATCTATTATGTTGATTATCGTTCCTTTGATCGTAGGCGAATGTTTACTTGATTCGGAAGCGATTAGCGCATAACCCATTAGATCGGATTCAGTCTCCGTCCACATTACATCATCAAGAGTTTTAGGAGCAAGTATAAAATGATACGAACATTAAAAAGAAGGAATCCATCATCATGAGCTATCGGTGGCACTCGCAAAGATAAGGCGATTCCGATGCTATTAGATTCACTTGGATATATAATTAAACACAAAAAGTAAAGTAAAAAATAAGAAGAAAGTAAACTTTTAATTAAATTGAAAAACAATGAAAGAAAGGAAAGAAAATTACTGGTGTCACTTTTCAATACAATGCTCTCTTTTTAAAATGAATCTATTCTCTAATCTTTGTTTACAAATAAACAGAAAATAACATAAGAAGAAAAACAAAAATTTAATTAAACTGAAAAAAAATCCTAATCCTAACTCTCTGCCAATGGTGTCTGTTTGCCTTCGGAACTTACAATATCTATAACTGAAATGGAGAGTGAAGAGTATGTGAGAGGATAAGAGCACTGATACTGGCCCAACTTCCAACACTTGGTCGCGCAATACGCATCCAAGATCTGACAGTTGGGCCAGATCCTTTGATGCGTGGCTTCTCTTTTTGAAATATTTCATATTTTACGATAAGATTTATCTCTGGACTTCTGCATCTGGGATTATCTTTGCTAATTCTCAAGCTAGATAATAAATCTAAATAAATCCAATTTAATCGGAATATATTTAAGTTTATCCTCTCTTTCTCCATTAATCGTCACCTGCACAAATCAGACATTAAGACAAGTTAATTTGCTAGATTTATTACAAGATGATGTAAGAATGTAATAATAGCTATGCAAAATACGTGTAAAATCACACCCCCGCACCTATCTTTTGCTCGTCCTCGAGCAAAACAAATAAAAAGCATAACAGAACTAATTTAATCTAACTCACTTTCGAAGGAATCATGGTTGTACTTAGCACGTGCAACAAGCCGTTAAACCTCTAGGTTACCCCTAAAGAACGAGTTTTGTCTCTGAGGTTTTTCAGTGAATTACATACCCAAAATCCACAAAAGAAAGTAAACAATGTGTTAGTATTTTCAAAACACACGTTTTGGTAAAGGAAAAACAAATTTGAAGTATTCTTGTAAAAATCAAGTAATTTATAAGGCATAAGATTATCAAACTATTCAGTCTTAAACTTAATCTCTATGCAAGAACTTATTATTAATCAAAATAAGAATAAAAACTGTATTTCTCACCTAATCTATTATTTTACCCTAAATCAATGCACTTTTGTGATCATGAATGTTTTGACTAAGGATTCTTAAACTCTGACTCTTATGCCTTATTTTATGTATTTTTGTGGTAATATCCCTTAGTCCTATTAAGCTTTCTAATTCACCCATGTAACGAGCCTTTAGTCAGTAACTCCCAAGCTGGACAGTCTTAGGGCACTGGGTGAGAAAACATCCCAAGAACTTAAAAACTCGAACAAACAAGGCCACAAAACTAAGAATTTTATTCGTACTATAAACCACTTTTAGGCATGAATATTTATACTTTATGAGGCACAATTACCCAGCTTAATCATAGAAATTTTAATAAATAATATTTTTTTTCTTTTTTATAAAGCATAAGAATCTTTGTTTCAGAATCCTAAGTGTGTAAGTGTATAAAGTATGCATATTTCATCAAGGTAAAAATCAAGACTAAATTACTTATCTAATTTTTCTTTCTAAACCTAGAGATCAAACAAATAATCTTATTTTAACAACGTATAAGTAATCCTAATTATGATTTTCCTATTTCTTATAATTAACTTAATTTCTTACAAAAATAAGTCAAATTATTATTTTTTCTTTTCAAAAAGTTTTAAAGAAAAGAAAATATTTTCTATAAAAAAAGAAGAAAACCTATATTAAAACCCTCCCCCACACTATCTCATGCATTGTCCTCAATGTATGATTGAATGCATGCATGCACAAAAAAAAAAAAAGGGAATGAAAAATATTATCTCAAGGTGGTGGTTCCGATGGCGGTCAGATTAGGGCAAGCGTTGCTGCCCAATTTAAATAATGTGGTGTTAGTGGAACTCACCTTTGATAACCTCTTTCCTATTTACATTTTTACAACCCCTAGACTGAATAGGATCATGCAAGATCCTATCATTAAAATATATCAATATATGATTATAAGATATCATCTCGAAGTCAATATGTCCTATACCTTGGTCCAATAAAGAAATGTGACTTTATGGAATTATTGATTTGAGCTCAAGAGTGAAATGTTTGGGAACCAATACGGGAATATGATTTACATCAAGTTTAACTTCGAGAGTCGAATTTGGCTCAAAAGTTGGGTCCAATCGAAGAATTAAAATTCACATTCTTTTTTCATCAATGGAATGTGACTTTTCAAAATTTGTGATTCAATTTCAAGATCTATAGGTACAGGAATTAATGTCGACTCGAGAATTGAGTCCAAATCGGGTAAGGATACTGGAGTCAACATAGATTCAAAATTTGAAACCGAATCACAAAGTTGGAGATCAGGGTCACATTCACATTTAAGTTCAATTTCCTTGAAGTGAAAACTTATCAATTTGTCAATGATTTAAAATTAGTCAAGTTCAAAGTGTTGTAATGAAATTGAATCTTAGTTTTCAAACACCATGATTCTTGGGCCAAATCATTGGGTTAGAGATATCAGTTTGGTCAACACTAGTGATTGGTCTCCAATATTGCATATTTCATATCACATTTTCACACTTATTCTTTATAAATTATTGCTAATAATAGTTTTCTTGTGGTTTTTAGGTCCACGGTGTGGAATGAAGAAGAAGATCAAAAATCTAATTTTTTTTGTGATTTTTAGATTCTAATAGAGCCATTGACTTTGAAAGCCCATTCTGCTGCTGCTGCAGGGAGCAGAAAAGAAGAAATTAGAGATAAGAATACAACCCATATGCAGGTACAAGGCCCACGCTGCGGCGTTGCACGAGCGGCCAAAGTATGGCCATGGCCACGTTTCCGCGGCCATGTCGTGGAGCCACGCGTCGTACTTCGACGCGTGGCCCCGTATGGCCTAGTATGGTCCTCCTGAACCGCTGGTTTTACCTATAAAAGCCCAGTATTCTTGAGAGCAGTGAAGGAGAGTTCTTGAGTGTAGTTTTTAGGGTAGTTTATTCTCCTTAGGATAGTTTAGGTTAGTTGTTTTACTTCTTCCTCTTTTATATTTTTCATTTCGTGTAGATCTTATAATAGGAAAGAGAGTAGTACATAGGATGATAACAAGAGTGCTTGTAACAGAGGATGACACTTATGAAGGTTCTCTCTTTATCTCTCTTTTTTTTCTTTTCTAACTCCTTTTATATGCTTAGCTAATTTTTTCTCATTGCAACTAACTACTAACCACTAACTATGCTAACTCTTTACTTGATAATCCACATAAATCTAATAGCCTCTACTTGGTCTTGGTCTTGCTCTTGCAAGAACCATTGATGGCTCATGGTGATGGATTCTCACTCTAACATCCTAACTCTCTAGCAAGCTAATATTACTTTATTCCATGCTTGCTCTTATTTAGTTTTGATAGTTTAAATGTAGCTTGCACTTGTTTGTTGAGTTTGGATGTGATGAGTTATCTTATGGATCATGCTTTGAAACGCTCTTGAAATAAGGACTAGTGATGGCCAAGGATACATGTGAGGCAACTATCACTGAGAGGTTAGTATAGTTAGTGGAGCCATTAATAGTTAGTAGCCATGGGTTTTCTTTCTTTTTTACTTTAGTTTAGAAATACTATCAAAAATCACAAATATCTTCTCTTCTATATACCCACTTCTTCGTTTCTCACCATACACTTCTCTTCTCATTATTGTTTTGTTTTCTTTTGATTCTTTAAAACATGAAGAAACTTTAAACACACGTGACACTAACATACTGTGAAAGCTTCTAGCGCCTCCTATCCTTATAGATTCGACCCGTTTAGCCTCTATGCTATATGGAAGTATCGAGGAAGCCAAAGACACACTTTAACTCTTGATTTCAAAAAGATACTTTTTGTGCACGATTTTCACCCAATCAAATTTTGGCGCCGTTGCTGGGGATGGAACTATTTGATTTCACATTTTTGTTAACTTTTCTTCTTTATTTTTGGTGTGCATGTCAAAATTTTTAGAAATTTAGCATCGCAGAAATCCACACTTGCTTTTGTGTAGCTAGATAAATTCTTGTATATTGCTATATTCTACTGGTAGTTTCTATTACCTTGCACTACAATAATTTAAGAACTAAAATATGGTAATTAGATGTTTTAAAACGGTTTAGACATATGCATCTAGGTACATGTCAATTTTCATTCCAATATACTGTATTTTATTCTTTTGTTGTTGTGATCTGGACCGAGGTGTACATATTGCGTTGCATATGTTAGGACAAACACGTGGGTGATTTACTCGCTTTATGTATTCATTCTTATCTATATTGCACACTTACACGAATTGAACTTAAGGGCATATCCAAATAAATATAAGGTGGGGAAGTTATTACCCTCTCTTAGCCCAAAAATCACCTCCCAACTCACACAACCCAAGTTTAAATAAAACTTGCTAGACGTTGGCCCCAAGGCATATCTTGGACTCATTTAGAAGATTGACTCAAGGAAAAAGTTGTTAGAGTTTGACTCTTGTCAAATCGGTGTCAAAGGTTAAGGATTGAGAGGTGAAACATCGAAAATAGTGGTTTGGCATAATTAGGCCCGTTGCTCTGGCATGAAACCTCCCACTAGTCTTGCCCCTACCTGACCGATTAACTTGTGGTCAGATTTCTTAAATGTACCCCCATGGACAGTCTAACTAGTTAGTTAGTAGTCGTTTAGGTCTAGGTGAACCCTAGTATAGGCTTGTTTTTGAAAAAAAATTTCCTCGTTTGATTGATTGTTTGCTTATTTTTATTTTTTTGACATCTTTGTGTTATGCATTATAATTATAGTTATTTCAATGCATATAGTGACCCATACTTCACTCTGACCTCTTTTGACTCGGATATTACCAACCTGACATTTCATAACTCTAACCAATCAAGTATGACAGATTGTTTTATTTGACTAAATATGTGCCCAGTCCCAATACTATGAACAATAGTAGAACAATCATCATCACTCTTTACAGAGTGAGTGGAGATATAACTCTCCCGAGTCATATGGTCAACCACTTTACCAACATTCAGCTTTATATACTCCTTCTCCCGAATAATCATTAGAAGAACCAATTGACTGCGAAAAGAGGATAGAAGTCTTATAGGAACTCGAGCGATGAATTCAAAATCTAGAGGACTTAAAATCTCATCAAAGTTTACAAATCTAAAATCCTTACTCCATTTTCTAAGTCCCATGACAAGAAAAACATATCGACTTAAAAAAGAGTACGGAATCTATGATTCAATTCGCCATATGAGAGAAGCAAGACTTAGTCGATTGAAAACATGTGTAGAAATAAGGAAACTCTCCCTACCCAATCTTTGATTGTTCCTAACTGTCACGCCCCGCTTCCCAAAATACGCGGAAAAGGAGGCGCGACGAGAGTCGGCGACGCATATACGCAAGGAAAATACCTCATGTATACGCGCTAAGCCTAAAGTAACCTGTACAAGGTATAAATCTAAACCATAAGCACTCAAAAATCACTGCAATATGACATATAAAGGCTACACATGATAAAGATGAATAATGGAAGGAAAAAGGACAGCTGAATGCAATAAGGATAGAATCAGGAAGTAACATGAATAAAAGAACAAGAATACCTATAATCAAGAAAACAGAGACTCAAGCTCCTCGCAATATGTATGAGCGCAACGAACATCTGCACAACAGAAAAAAATGTCCAATATCTGGACGTGCAAATCCAGGGTCGTCAGAACGCGACCATGGTGAGTGTGTGTGTAAAAGGGAAGAGCTCGTGCAGAAGAACAATGTGCATAAAGAACAACTGCTGATATAAGAGACTAAATAACAAGATAAATAACTGCACTGTAGTATAACGGATAATCAACATGAATAAAGACAGAATACAACTGTCACAATAGTAAACAAGCAACTGATGTCAAAATATGTACCTATCACATGTCACTAAGCTGGCATCCAAGTCTGGTCATAAGTCTGGTCCTGGTCATGATAATCTGGTCATGGTTATAATCATGAGTCTAACATAGTGATATATAAATATACAACCAGGTGATCACAGTCAGTCACAAAGCATCAACAGTTTATTATTGATTATGTCAGTGAACACCAATTGTCACACGTAATAGACGCATCCCATACTACGCCTACCACACATGCCAATCTGTAACGCCCGATCCCACAGGTACGGGGACGTTATGGCGACGTACATACGCGAGCTGAAAACACGCTCACGCGTACGTTAAGCCTCAGTACAGTACAGGACATCCATATAGACATGAGGTCCAGCATGAAAGAAGTACAAGAATACCTGTAGAAAAGGGGTGAGTGATCATAACAATAAGAAGAACAGTGATAAATACGATAACAGAAATAAATTACAAGGATACCTATGAATGAGGCCGATGAGGAATCTCCTAGGTGACTCCAAGGCGCTATCTGAGAATACGGTAACACGGATCTCCAATCTGGGCACACAAACCAGGGTCGTCAGAAAGCGACCTAGTGAGTGGTAAATGAAGGAGGCAGTAAATATATATAATAGTAATACAAGCACGATAATAATATATAATACATAATGTGGGACTAGTGATACCATATAATAAGGAGATAATAAGCAGTAGATATATATAAACATGTAAGCAGGAGAAATATATAACCATGTCATCTTTTAATACCATCCTAAAACCGGTATATCATCGGGTCATGTCTGTTGTTGTATCCAGTTTATAAACTAATGTTGTCTAATGGTGACATGATATAAGTGAACATGCAGATGTGCATATGCAATATACCCAGAATACGATGTCGTGCGTATCTGCAAGTAATACAGGAAACAGAATACATGCAATGCAACATGTACATGAGTAGGATGCCACAACAGAAAATATACATGTACCCTATAGTAACAACATAGACAAGAAAAATGATAGCAGATAAATTATCAGGTACAGTAGTAAGTACAACGAAACAATAGTTTACATGTATCAGGCAAGTCATGTTATTTATACAATAGTAGCAATCAGTACCACCTGGTATTTTAATCACTCTCTTCCAGTGTCCCATACCACTGGTAGTTCATACTGGAGCCCGCACTCCAGTCGAACCCATCCGGACATGGCCTACGGGTACCATTATCCCAACGAGAGAGTAACCAAATAACAAGTGTTCCCGACGTCACTATTGTGTATACTGTTTTCTTATGTTAATTGGAAACTCATGGTCGAGGAGCTCTTATCGGGTGGGTGTATCCCGTGCATACCCGGGACAACGGCCTTAAACAGACCCCTGGCTGCTGAGACCAGGGCCAGCCCGCTAAGGCTGTACATGTAACGGGAATCTCAATGAGCTAAAACAATAACGGGAAACGGGAGCTCATGAGTAACAGACGGTAGCCAGCACTACCCCGTCCCTGCAGTGGGACAAACAATGGATCCAAACATCCACCCGATATGATCTAATCAACCGTCAAGTCTCCCCCATACCCCAGTTAGTTTTATGATCTGATATGTCAAGTATTCAATGTAACAAGAACAAATACAATACATGATACGGGTAACATGATAACTGGATCTGAGCTCTGTTGATAGCATAGAACAATGTAACGGGAAACGAGAACAATATCACATGAACAATATAACATGAACAATATATCGGAAACGGGAACAATAGATGTGGAGTCCACATATCGCATATCAACAGTTCTCATGTCCAGTATCGGGAATATCCATATCAGTAACAGGAAACTATCATATATCATGAATACGAGAACATGGAACAATAATACATGTAATAAGCATGATGATCCATATGTCAAGAAGATAGAAACAACACAGGCATGTGTAACTGTAATATGTAAGCATGACATGAATGTGTATGATGATCATGCTAATATGAAATGCAGTAGTCTGTGCAGTGATATGCCGAGAATCCATGTAACGAGGATAACAATACATTACATAACGGTATTTTGTGAAGTGGTGCCGCTACGTATCGGTAGGTCATGCCTACGAAATAACAGGTGTGCCGTGTCATAGTATCTGTGTAACATGCACAGGTAATAACTGTGGTCAGTGTCTACTATAATGTACAGTGAACTACAGTATCTGTGTAGCCATAACCTGCGTAGCACTAATATATATAGGAACAGTAGTCGACGGTGTATTATAGTATCTGTGGATCAGTATGCATGTAACGTGACTGTGATACAAGCCATGTCATAATGGTGTACACGAATATGGTGACCTGGTAGCTCGGGTGTCAGTGGTCCATGAACATGACCTAATAGGTATCCAGTGTTACACTCTACGTCTATTAGGTATCCGACATATTTAAGTACAGTGTTTATTACAATGTTTTAATATGGTGTACCAATTAGGATTTACCGTAATTAATAAAGCAACCAAGTTCAATTAATAGACTAAAAATAATTTATAAAACAAAACACTCACAAACTAGCCATGGGATGGTAGCTCTCTTCCCACGATCGCAACGGATCCAGAATCGCCCGAATCGGAGTCCGGATGCTCCAGATATCGCCCGAATACTAAATCAGGACAAAAGGGTTAAATATGTAAATAAAAATATTAAATGCAAATACTAAAAAATACCGGGGGGTTTTCTGTAGAATTACCTTTAACGGGTTTCGGATGCGGGTTTGGCTCTTAACGGGTGGGTTTAAACCCGACCCGATAAAGTTTAAGTTATGGGTTCGGGTTACGCGTATGTACGTCGCCATAACGTCCCCGTACCTGTGGGATCGGGGCGTTACACAATCGATGCCCTAAATTATTGAAACTGATCGGTTGGAGACATTGTCCATACTTTAGGTGGGTCCCGTGCATAACTGGGACCACGGCCCAGACTCCTGGCGCTGAACCAGGACCTACCGCAAGGTAGTCAGGAACATGTAAACAGGAACAGGTACATGTATAACATGTATAACAGGAAACATGACGGGGTGCCAGTCACCCCACGGGAACCCTGCAGTGGAACCCTCTTTCGGCTGCGCAACCTAAATCCAGGTCCACCCAAATACGGACGCTGTCTCCTCCATCAATCTCCCCAATCCCAGTGCAAGTTGTTTGTTATCATATTTTAGTTTATCAAGATTATTTAGTATACATGTTACTTAAATCTCTGGGATGACTCAGTGGTGGTCACGGTAACAATATCAACATGTGAAAGTCAGGGTACCGGTATAACAGGAGTATATATATCAAGGAACATGATACCGGCATAACAGGAATATATATAACAAGTGAACATGCGGGTGTTGTTACCGTGTAATAATATTTTCCCAGCAAATTTCAGTAACATGAACATGATAGTTGTCAGGTATATATATAAAGAATAACCCCAGGTTTCACAGGTAAGACAAGATATCCAGGCTGAGTAATGACCTACTGTCAAGAATAGAACAATCCAGTCAAAGTATACTATAACTCAGATTCTAAAGACCATCCATACATCACTCTTAAAGTCACCAATAAGTAAAGTCGATCAATAGCTATCATGAAACTCTGAACATATATTATAATCACCAATATCAATGAGATCACTCTCATAACAACTCTATCTCCCTAACTAAATTGATCAGTCACTATACATGAAGCACACGGTATGTCCTCAATATCAACAAGTCAACATACTCCATAATCATAACTACAGATGAAATATCCTCCAACAACATGTGGTCTAGAATATCTATTCTTGGTACTCAACATCAACAACATATCATCTAAACAACTACGTCAATCTCATCACAATACAAGTCAGACTCCAACATAAAGAATATAGATTCTGGATAACTACTAACTCAAGATCATCTAAGTCACAACTCAACTAATTCAATCATGTCTAATATGTCCTCGAATACCCACTATGAATCCAAGTCATTACAACCAACTCATGATTTCCAATAGTTCCATAACAATCGAGTATCATACACATCGAGTAATCTGATACATAAACTGTTGTTCCAACATATATCAATCATCAAGTTTAGTTCTCTCACTCTAACAATCTAATCGGATTCCCAAGTTCTCAAGGGTTCACATTTCTATTAAGGTCAACATCAGATCCCAACACTTGACAACATATCCAATCCATGCATATAAGATCTATCATGATAAGTCAAGTCATTCCATCTAATATCTATCCCTCGATATATACATCTATCAATAACCAATACATAATCCATGGGTGAAGTCCACAATCCATCAAGGAACCATGCACAGCTGACAGACAGTATTAGTCGACTAGGGCTATATACAAGTCGACTAGAAGAAGGTATAGTCGACTAATCAAGTGGGCCAAGTCGACTACACCTAGGCCAAGTCGACTGACAGGTAAGACTAGTCGACTAACCGAGATGCAGAGAGCTATACAACTTCCAGGTCAGCCTATTAGTCGACTAGGGGTAAGGTATAAGTCGACTACACTAACTATTAGTCGACTACTATATGTATCAAGTCGGCTAACAGGAAATACAGAGAGTCCAATATCTCCTAGAAACTATACTAGTCGACTAGGGATCTGGTTTAGTCGACTAACAGAGGTGTTAGTCGACTATAATCATGGGCAAGTCGACTAACCTACCCTGCAACCTGATACTGAATAAAACCTGCACATATACTCAATCTCCCATCCTCTCAATTACTCTCATGCTACATCCTGATATGTCTACAATAATCATCTAGATATTCATAGGACAAACATGGGGGTTCTAACATGTATCAAGAATCATGCATATCATATTCCTATGCATCCACATGTAAAATAAACGGAAGATGATCGTCCCTCTTCATGCTCGGTGATCTCCACACATAAACATGTAACACATCAAATCATATCACAAGCACAACATATCTATAATCACTTAATGAATAAAGAGAGAAGGAGAGAGAAACACTCACCTGAGATCCATCCCAAGTCCGAAGCACTGAGATTATAAGGCCTTGATAAATCTACATGAATTATTCAATAGGAATTGTTAGATTTTTAAAAGATATTTTACTTGGGAGTTATAAGAGATTTAATCTTGATTAATTAGTTTAGGGGTTAGAAATATGATTCTTTAGGTTTAGTGAATTTAGTAGGTTTAATTTAAACCAATTTCTAATTTTTGTTTGATTTTTAATAGGCTTTAAATTATTAAAGTACTTAACGGTTCTAGATTTATCCATTAAGGAGAAATGATTTTAAAGTGGGGGATTTGAATTTAATTTCATATTGCTATATGTCTAAAACTTTATCATAGAAAGTAAAAGTGTTGTAAAATATTATTTATATTTTTTCTCTATTTTATTTTGATATTTTTAATCAATTAATTAAATATACAAATTCTTTCTCTTTCTTTCTTCTTTTCTTTTCCTTTATTTTGCCTCAGGCCAGGCCCTCAGGCCCAGGCCCAGTTCAGATTTTTCTTTTTCTTTTTTTTTTTATAAACACAGGCCTGGCCTTGTACTGCCAGGCCCAGGCTCAGTCCAGGCCCGGACTGGACCAGGCCTGGTCCTGAATTCTTTTTTTCTTATTTTTTTTTAATATAACAGGGCCTTTGGGCCCATGCTATAGCCCAGGCGGCCTGGCCCGGCCAAGCCAGGCCGGTCCTGGCCCAGCCAGGCTGGCTGGAGTAAATCTTTTTTTTTTTAAAGATGTGTGTACAATGGGCCGGCCGGGCCCACTGTTGTGTACCCAAGGACACAGCGCTGCTCTCGGCTGGCCGAGAGCAGCGGCTGTTAATATTAGGTTTTTTTTTTTGAAATTCTTTTTTTTCTTTATTTAATTTTCTTTAATCCTTTATAAAATTTTAAAAAGTATGTAAATATAAATTTTTGATCTTCATTGAATTTTTAGTGGGATTTTAGATTGGATTTTAATGTTGAGTTTTGATGTATAAACATATTCATGGAGATTATATGAGACATGATTTTAATAAACAATTTATATCAAATAATTTTGATAAATAAATTTTGATAAAATAAATTACTTACTTGATTTGTGATCCCCTAACATGCTCCTCAATTTGTACTTTAAGATCTTTTGTTCATGAGGAGAAAAGAAGGAAGGAGATGAGTAGAGTTGGGCCAGGATTTTCTTTTGGAGGTAGAAGAGAAAAAGAGTTTGGAGGAGAAGAGAAAGATGAAAGTGGGGAGAGTTGGTTAGGGTTTCTCTTGAGGAAGAAGAAAAAGGGGTTTGGGTGTTTATAGAGGATATAAGATATTTTGAAATATGAATTCTAATTAGATTTAAATGGCTTAATTTAGTAAGATAGGATTAGGATGGAAATTTGGATTGGAATTTGAATATGATTAAATATTTAGATTAGAATATAGATTTGAATTTGGATTAGGATTAGGATTAGAATTAGAATTGGGTTTTGGGTTAGGGTAAGGGTCTCATGGTAATGGGTTATAGATTATTGGGCTTTAGTTAAGAGAATAAATAATATGAAGGATAAGAAAAATAGGTAGTGAGCTTATGGGCTTAGACAAAAATAGAGAAAGGAGAAGAAAAGAATGAAAATAAGAAGTGGGCTTGGCTCATGTGGGCTTAGCATAAAAAGAAAATAAAATTAAATGAAAGAGAGAATGAGCTAGGCTTATTGGGCTTGGAATGAAAATAATAATACTACCCATTAATAATAATTTAAAATAATTAAATATAAGCAATAAGAGTCTACAGTCATACATAATACTAATACTAATACTGATAATAAATCAAGTTAGCAAATAATACTAAAATAACTAGTAAAATAAAATAAATACTTGTAGAAAAATAAAAATACAGTATTATTAGATTAGGGATATTACATTCTACCCACCTTAATAAAATTTCGTCCTCGAAATTTCAATAAAGTAGGGAATGATAAAAATATAGAATCAAGGGGGAAAACAAACAAGCTTCCACGTCGCTTCTGAATACATCATGGTTCCGCTATGCTTCCGCTGCGCCACTCTGATCTCTGCTACCGGATTCAACATAGAATGATCAAACTCAGAAGACAAAATCAGGAGAATAGAATCGGAAAGAGGATGGAAATTAAGATGGAGCCCAGATTACTCTAGAAAAAGAGTTAGAATTTGGGATCTCAAAAGGTTCAAAAGATGGATGAAATCAAGATGGACATCCAAATCACTCTAAATGAAGTATTGGAATCATGGATATCAACAGATCAAGAATGGAATTCCAAGGGAGGACGATCAATTCCAAATGGAGTCAATATTATCATGTGAATAGTATATGTATATTGCAGTGTAATTATAACTCATTCAAGTTACCGGTAAGAACTAGGTTCTTCTTGCGAAACAAAAGTCAAAATTCAAGATCGCAAGTCGAAAACCTGGCTCTGATACCAAAAAAAACCCTGTCACGCCCCGCTTCCCAAAATACGCGGAAAAGGAGGCGCGACGAGATTCGGCGACGCATATACGCAAGGAAAATACCTCACGTATACGCGCTAAGCCTAAAGTAACCTGTACAAGCTATAAATCTAAACCATAAGCACTCAAAAATCACTGCAATATGATATATAAAGGCTACACATGATAAAGATGAATAACGGAAGGAAAAAGGACAGCTGAATGCAATAAGGATAGAATCAGGAAGTAACATGAATAAAAGAACAAGAATACCTATAATCAAGAAAGAGAGACTCAATCTCCTCGCAATATGTATGAGCGCAACGAACATCTGCACAACAGAAAAAAATGTCCAATATTTGGACGTGCAAATCCAGGGTCGTCAGAACGCGACCATGGTGAGTGTGTGTGTAAAAGGAAGAGCTCGTGCAGAAGAACAATGTGCATAAAGAACAACTGCTGATATAAGAGACTAAATAACAAGATAAATAACTGCACTGTAGTATAACGGATAATCAACATGAATAAAGACAGAATACAACTGTCACAATAGTAAACAAGCAACTGATGTCAAAATATGTACCTATCACATGTCACTAAGCTGGCATCCAAGTCTGGTCATAAGTCTGGTCCTGGTCATGATAATCTGGTCATGGTTATAATCATGAGTCTAACATAGTGATATATAAATATACAACTAGGTGATCACAGTCAGTCACAAAGCATCAAAGTTATTATTGATTATGTCAGCGAACACCAATTGTCACACGTAATAGACGCATCCCATACTACGCCTACCACACATGCCAATCGATGCCCTAAATTATTGAAACTGATCGGTTGGAGACATTGTCTATGCTTTAGGTGGGTCCCGTGCATACCCGGGACCACGGCCCAGACTCCTGGCGCTGAACCAGGACCTACCGCAAGGTAGTCAGGAACATGTAAACAGGAACAGATACATGTATAACATGTATAACAGGAAACATGACGGGTGCCAGTCACCCCACGGGAACCCTGCAGTGGAACCCTCTTTCGACTGCGCAACCTAAATCCTAGGTCCACACAAAATACGGACGTTGTCTCCTCCATCAATCTCCCAATCCCAGTGCAAGTTGTTTGTTATCATGTTTTAGTTTATTAAGATTATTTAGTATACATGTTACTTAAATCTCTGGGATGACTCAGTGGTGGTCACGTAACAATATCAACATGTGAAAGTCAGGGTACCGGTATAACCGGAGTATATAATATCAAGAACATGACACCGACATAACAGGAATATATATAACAAGTGAACATGCGGGTGTTGTTACCGTGAAATAATATTTCCCAGCAAATTTCAGTAACATGAACATGATAGTTGTCAGGTATATATATAAAGAATAACCAGTCAGGTTTCACAGGTAAGACAAGATATCCAGGCTGAGTAATGACCTACTGTCAAGAATAGAACAATCCAGTCAAAATATACTATAACTCAGATTCTCAAGACCATCCATACATCACTCTTAAAGTCACCAATAAGTAAAGTCGATCAATAGCTATCATGAAACTCTGAACATATATTATAATCACCAATATCAATGAGATCACTCTCATAACAACTCTATCTCCCTAACTAAATGATCAAGTCACTATACATGAAGCACACGGTATGTCCTCAATATCAACAAGTTAACATACTCCATAATCATAACTACAGATGAAATATCCTCCAACAACATGTGGTCTAGAATATCTATTCTTGGTACTCAACATCAACAACATATCATCTAAACAATCCCAATTGGTCACAACAATAAACTGACTACGTAATCTCATCTCAATACAAGTCAGACTCCAACATAAAGAATATAGATTCTGGATACCTACTAACTCAAGATCAATCTAAGTCACAACTCACTAATTCAATCAGGTCTAATATGTCCTCGAATACCCAACTATGAATCCAAGT